>QVIE01001215.1:0-21327 GCA_013387415.1 Panellus pusillus | reverse complement strand
CCGAAATGCGATGTTGAGCCTTTCCTCCTCACAGCCCATCCTGACCTCGAAGGAGCGCTTCGAACCATCGAGAAAGGTGGGCCCAAAGCAAAGGGTGCGTTGAGCGTCTTTCCAGTGATTAATAAACACTTACGATTATTCCAGCGTGGTTGAAGGATAAATTAGCAGTCAACAAAGCTGCGTTAGCTGCCCTTTATCAACCTATGAGTCTCATTCCGCTCGAAATATGGAAATCTGCGCCTTCGACAACAAACGGAACGAGCAAGCCCATAGAAATATCAATCGGGATGGCGTGAATCTCACTATGCTGGGAGGTATAATGCGGGGAATGCAGTACGATGCACGGGCAATGGGTTCTCTTGAATTGCATGCTTCGCAGGGAATCTATTCTCGAGACCAGACATCAACCCATTTCCGACGACTCCAACGTTCGCTCAACAGACACGGTAATGATTCCCTCTCCTTGCTTTATTCAGGAGCTCTCTAATATTGCTCTGCAAGTTGTTGTGCAGACTCGGTAGCGGCGCGGGAAGCAATTGAGGCCTCGGATAGCACCGGTCTCCTGCGCGGGACTCCATGGTAAGTGCTCACGTTTGGATCTGCTCCTGAAGCTCAATGATACGTCCCAGATACCTTCAAGATGTCTGGCGCACCGGCGCGGCGTTCAAACGGACAAGAACCATTGTTTACAACGACACGTCTCCCACCGCCTACGCAAATTCCGACTGAGAGTGCCCTTCGTCAACCTTCCTGGTTGGACGAACAGATGGAAGCCACGCCTGATTGCAGGGGTCCATCCCGTCCTCTGCTAGCCATGTCCCCTATAATCCCCATCCTCTTCCGCCTATATCCCTTCGACGGACAGCCTGGATGAATATATGGCCACCCCACATGGCCTCATCTGTTCGTTCGACCCTTCATTGACTGTGGAACTCACTACTGAAGATCTTCCTTACTTACATATTCCCCGTCTCAAAATCTTCTCCCCGTACTGCAGTCTGCACCGTTGATGTATTCAAATACATAGAATCATCCAATAGAACATATTTTTCTGGCCTGTGCAGCGAGTATTCGACAAAATAGCTGAGAGAAGAAAGATGTATCGAATGCACTTCGTTCCAAAGAGTCCGAAACGCCCCGAGGACGGCGCGCTGCATGATCACGCGCGCCGTGGCCATGCAGATCTGCCCGCTGTGGAGGAATGCCCCGACGACCCGCTGATCTGCCGCGAGCTCGGGGTCCGCCCAGTCCAACACGATCGCAGCGCCCGTCAAGCAGGCACGGCTTGAACCCGCGACCCGCGGCCACAGCGATGTGCACGCCCGCCGCCTACTAGCTGCCTATAAAGTTGCCTTCTTGACTATAGGCGAGTGGATGAGGTACGTTGTGATGCTCGCGGGGCATATAGAGCATGCCAGCGAAGGTGCTGCGCCCCGCCGCGGCGCCGCCTGCGATATGGAAACGTCAGTAGGCACCAAGGCTGCAAAGGCAGAGACACACCTATCGGGACATCGTCGCTCGCCACTCCGAGTCGTATCCGCATGTCCTTCGACGACTCTGCGCGGCTTCCATCAAGGTGCCCAGCGGAGGGCTAGTCGGTCCAGTTGAGGCCGAGGTAGTTTGCTGTGGTTTGCCATCGATGAGGGAGGTGTCCGAGGTCTCGGCGCATCGGAGCCATATAGCGTTCCTGGCGATGTTCCCGTTATCTCCGGGTGGAACCGAGTTGTACTAATCGACTACAGACTCCTCGGCCACGTTGGAAAATGCCACCTTCCTAATCTCCGCGTTAGAAAGAGTAGAACATGCAACAGAACCCTACTCACGGGAGTTCCTTCAGGGCGACGTCGTTAGATGCCAGCGCTCCCAAGTAGGGACCCCCAGTAACAATCGGCGTCTAGATTATTATGAGCACAGTAGCAGGCAAGTTTGGATCATCAACACACGTTGATGAGCAAATTCGACGAATTTCTTCCGCCTAGTGCACGAACGCGCAAGTTACTGGAGCCAGCAATTCCATATCTAAATTAGGATGATGTGAGGACCAGGCTGCGAAACGAACGAGGACGACAACGCACACTGGGGGAGAGTCCCTGCCATACACATACCCAAGAGAGCTGCCGTTGCCAGCGGAGACTTGTATCCGGCCAGATGATTCGCTTGAGATAGCCCAGGACGCTTCGTTCACGACACGGGGAGTTTGTAACGGCCCCGCGCTGACCGATGCGGACGCTGGTATTGCAATGTTCGTCGAGCTCTGGGGAAGAGAGATGTACGTTTGAAAGACTTACCTATTGCACCCTTGTTTCGCTGGGAAATGCGAGGAGGAAGAGGCGGCAGACCGCGGCGTAAAACGGGACGCGTTAGTTTCCTTGCCTAGGGTGGGATTGCACACCGCGAGAACAAAGACGAGACCAAGAAGTATGAGCATCCTGCAGTGAAAGAACGTTTGCTGGAGTCTTCAGCTGGGGAGAACTTGGTGGTGGGCTTTTAATGAAGGGAGGGACGCGTGATAAGTCGCGGTTAAAAGACACCGTTCTTTCTTATATTGACCATAACCTGCTTTGTTGGCGATATCAGACCGTAAGACTCGGCGTTGGATGCTAGTATATTTTTATATCGTTCAACGCCGGGTGGTTTCTTGAAACATGGCAGGCTACCGTAGCCCGAAATGCCAAGAGAGAATGTATCTGCCCTATGTTTTTGGCCGTAGAAAAGCTTGTTTCCAATTAAACTGTAGGAACACGAGGCTGCAATGAGGGAACGAAGCAATCATGACGAGGCAGAACAAAGGCATCGATATCGGCTTCAGTTGCAATCCCGATTGGATGCAGCGGGGCCGGGGGCCGCGATGTCTCTTCCGTCCTCCCGCGGCGGCTTGCTGCTATTCCAATGCAGTTCGCGGTTTGTGAAGCCAGGTAAGGAAGGATGTAGAGCCTGAGAATGACGAGGATAAGATTAGAGCGAGCGCCGAGGTCATGATCTAGACTGGTGAACGGGATATTTCAGATACAGGAATACCTCTCCCGTCTTCCGCGGTAGCTTCCTGTTTACCAGTGGAATGCAGTTTCAAGCGGTCAAGGATGAGTTTTAAAGGGTTTCGGGTCGTAAATGCTGTATCGGATCCGGAGCCGATTTAGTCTCCCTAGTCAGACCTAATATCAATTGGTCATTTTCTTATGTAATCTTTGAGGGGGGAAAATGACATGATATAAGGTCTGATCTTACTTGCGCCCCCATTAGCCGTAGGTCCCTGTTCGGATTAGGAAGGTCTCAAAAAGGAAGGAGTTTGTCAGCCTCTTACAAGCACGTCGACCGTTCGATCGTGTCGCGCCGTAGGGCACTCCCCTGCGCTCTGTATGACCTCTCCTGATGGATTTCGTCGCTGGATGTCCCCTCTGACCTCTGGGAGCTTACACATCCCCACAACACCGCTCAAACACCGTCCATCTAGTATGTATGCGGGTCAACCGGCCCGAAGTCCGGGTCCGTGAGGACGCCCATCAGGATTTGTCGGTCCAATTCGAGGCATTCTTCGAAACGAAACTCGACTGCGAAGCATCTAGACAAGATATTGAGTACAAAAAACACGAAAAACCATTCGCAGACGCGTATATGCGGTCGCTGATTGTGAAGTATTTGTATTACACGTGAGGACATGTGACTCCGACAGGATCGGAATCCGGACCTACGGCTAACAGTTGACAAGTAAGACTAGACTAGAGCCGATTGGTCCGCTATGTTTTCTTTCTCTCCACCAAAAGTCATCTTTGGCCCCCTTACCCTCAGGAGGTCGCTGGAATGACCATAGCATCTAATCGTACGTAGCATATCTTTCGACCAAGCGAGGTTATAACTGACCGTTTTCTTGCTGCGCAGTGTGTCGTGCGGGCCACCATGCTGGCCTATGTAAATGTGCCTCTGGCAGGTATCGTTCTGCATACACCGCATAGCACTCGCGAGGAAGGCGTGCATGGCGACGGTATGGGCTGGGGACCAAGTGCCGCGGCGAGTCTTCTACCTGCGCCACCTACGGTCAACGACGCTGCTTGGCCATTTACCTTACATATTTCCTGCCAGGAGGAACCATCGCGCATGGCTTTCTGCTGCCTAAAGCGTGTACCTGCGGCCTCGAAGGCATCGGAAAGTCTGCATTGGTTCTCGTGGCAGTACATCACGTCTCCCTACCCGCTCTGTTGGGTGCCAATCAGGACTGAGCGGTCGGTCTTAACTCCCTCACCCCATCACCCTCCGCGGCGCCTTGTGTCGCCGCCAGATGCGCTGGACCCACCCCTTCTTGCCCGTTCTCTTTTCTCTCCCGTAGACAGCCCCGCTCCGAACTTTTTCGACGTCTCGGACGCGCCGTATGAAAATGAGACCATTGCGATATAGCAAAACAAAACACATTGGGACATGCCCATTCGATCCTCACCTCGTGGGGCTCGCGAACTTAGAGAACTGCGCGGTATTGGTGGCAAGGTGAGAGGCGGAGGGCGGGGCTATCGTGCACGGTCGGCCCACCGGGTGGAGGCCGGGTTCGGGTTCGGCGTGCTTGGCAGAGCGACATGCCTAATGGGGAGGGCGTGAAGATGGACAACAGGTCGACATCCGTTTCTCAGTCTTCCTATTCCTGTGAGGATGATGGTTTCGTCGCCCGCCAGTGTGTTGTTTGTCTCATGACAGTCTCACGTCAGGGACGGCGCCGGCGCCAGCGGGTCAGGAGCACATTATGTCCAGCGAAACGATATCACGATGTTTGGGACCACTCCTACCCTAGCGTACATCGCAAGTTCGGATACCCGTGCTTGGATGTCCTCCGTCGAGAACATGATTTCCAGCACGATGTCCAGGACTAACCCCTACAAAAGCAAGTCAAAAATCAAATGCGTGTAACCAATTCGAAGAATAAACGCGCCGACTGTTCTTGTCATCATTGCTTAACCGACGCGCTCCGCGCAGCAGCGCTTCCATTTGCACTACCACCACCACTGCTCATCGCATGCTTCTCCATCACACTTCGCACCAGTTTTACCGATCCGTAAATCGGATTCTAGTGCCGTCGGTGCTCTTCTCCCACGTATCTGCTAACTATGGCTTTTGAGTCCGACTTGTCTACGCCACATTCACAACGTCGAGACGGGACCGGCTTCGCCTGGAGGCTGCCTATAGCTATGCGCGTATGCAACTGTTTCTGCTCATGGCTTCACACCCCGCTGCAAAATGGCACCGGTACCAACAGCACTCGTGCAGACTCGAGAATGGTGGGATTTGGGCGGTCAGAGCCTGCCGTCTCAACATCTTTTAGGCCCCGATCGGGGCATTGGCTATCTTGCCAATTGGCTTCTGGAACTTGCGTTTAAACTGCCGTTGTGACCCTTCTAAATTGAGTGCGCCGTTGTGACCCTTCTAAATTGAGTAATTCTCCGGCTCATGACTGTGGCTGGGGCCTTGTACATCCAGACCAGGCAGGTTTCATGAAGGGGCGAAGAATTGAAGACCAGGTTAAACTGGCCAAATTTCTCCTTGACTATGCAGATGCTACCGATGAAAATGGAATCCTGGTTTCCTAGACCAGGAGAAGGCATACGACAAAATTGACCATGAATATCTACAAACGGTTCTAGAACATATGCGCCTTCCAGATCGCTTCGTCAAGACCGTAATGAATTTATATTCAAGAGCGCAAACCATGGTAATGATAAATGGAGAACTAAGCAACCCATACACAGTTACAAGAGGAGTCAGACAGGGCGACCCACTTTCGTGCCTCCTCTTCAACTTGGCAATTGAGCCGCTGGCATGCCTATTACGAGCCTCTGATCTACAAGGTATCCAAGTCCCCGGAACTAACCGAAGACTCTTAACCTCGCTCTTTGCAGATGATACGACTATCTACTCAGGCTACTACACTCTGACTCTTGGAATAAGCTGTGGAGCATACTGAATCTATGGAAGATGGCCTCAGGAGCCAAGTTTAACGAATCTAAAACAGTAGTCGTCCCTTTTGGAAGCGCTGAGTACAGGGAAAAAGTAATACTGCAACGGAAGATCAATGATGATCCAGACTCTGGTTGCATTGATGAAAAAATACTGATCCTAGAAGACGGTCAGTCATTCCGAATGCTTGGAGCATTCCTTGGAAATAAAATTACCTATACAACTCCCTGGCCCTCTATATTGGAGAAGATCAGCGCCAAAGTCATCCAATGGATGTATACAGCTCCTGGTCTAGAAGGAAACGGCACATTATAAACATGTATTTTGCTGGAATGACTCAGTACTTGACCAGATGTCGGGGCATGCCGAGGAAGTAGAAGCATCAGGAAACTTCACGGCACACTGGATAGTGCTGCATAGCGCTGCATAGCGCCATAGTGCCCATAGGTACATCCCTGCTATGCAGCACTATGCAGCACTATGCAGTGCTGCTTCGGCTGCCTAATTTGGCGCGGTTACTATTAATATTGTCAAGTTCTCCGCTACCACTTTTTTCTTGCCCGGCAGACGCGAAACAAGACATTCGGGCGGAACAATCAATTGATCATGACCATGATTTAGCACGAGCCGTGGTCAAAATTAGTTTATTATAATATTACACATGTAGTTTTAAACGGAGGTCGAGTTTGACCGGGAGGCGGTCAAAATTGAGGGAGACGGGAATGGGAGTAAGAGAGATCAAAGGGCAGAGGACCCTTATATATATGCAAGTCATGCACGCGGCGCAGCATGGCCTGTGAATAGAAGCAGACGGAAATGGACTGCACCTGTAGACGCCGTACATTTGAGCCGATAGATATAGCTGACAGGCCGTTAATTAATGGGGTTATGGTTCTGCATAGTGCCGCATAGTGCCTGGTGGGCTCTGCACAGTACTATGAGGCACTATGGAATCTATGGCTGCTATGCTACTATCGCCGAGCTATGGCTTGCTTAGTGTTTTCCTGATGAAGATACACTACAAAGACAGCTACATGCACTCCTTTGGGAAGGTGAAAAAGCCCGTGTAGGACATGAAACAATGTGCCTGCCCATCACACAGGGTGGGCGTGATATCTTGGACTTCAAAACCCGAAATGAAGCTATAGACCTCTGGAATCTTAAAACATATATGATGCAGGGCGCAGACCGACCATCTTGGTGCTTCTTTGTTGACCAGTTGATAATTCAAGTCCTCGAGAAAAGCTACATTGAAATGCCGAAAGGGATGACTGTGACATCTTTCTCCAGAACATACATCTGCCCTTTCAAAGAAAACAAAATTACCCAACCAAATTAAGAGAATGATAAAGACCGCCGAAAAACATGGGCTATCCTATACAGCCTGGCAATTGAAGAAGACGTCAAATTGAAAATGCCCGTCTGGCAGCATATAGGTGCGGATCCGGTACTCCACAAAAAAGCCTGCGCAAGACGCAATGCTGAATGCTCGAGGCTAAATCATGGTGTTCGTTTGGTAGATGATGCTTTACAAATTGCTAATAGGGAGAATATAAACTTGAATACACGGCACAAAGTTAACAGCAATGGCTCTGGCAGGCAGAACTGTGCATGCTCCACTGCAAACACGACCGGATGCAACTCTTCATCTGGAAACGACTTTTGAGCATATAGAACCACGGCAGCAACCGTAGACGATGGTCACTAGAATGCACCTAATAGAGGACCTCTTCCTATCTATTATACAAAGGAGTATGATTAGTCATAAGTGCTCGAGACAAACGCTGAGACAAACATCGAGACAAACCTCGACACCAACGTTATCGCAGCTCCCTCTGCCTCTTCCT
Source organism: Panellus pusillus (assembly GCA_013387415.1). NCBI lineage: Eukaryota > Fungi > Basidiomycota > Agaricomycetes > Agaricales > Mycenaceae > Panellus > Panellus pusillus. The sequence continues at coordinate 13,546 of QVIE01001215.1, read as the reverse complement.
CTCCGTCTCGACGCGTTCCGTGGCCGTTCCAAGCCTCTGCCCGACTCCTTGACCCCGACGACTCCCTGACTCCCTGAATACGCGGTCTACCTGTTGGCCTCGCCGCCTCGACTCCGTTCGCCTATGACTCCCAAGACATGATTTACGCGCTTTTCTTCGTACAAACGGGTTTCTGTAGTCTGCCTCTTGGCTGTAAGCATGGTGTACTGTATTTTCACTAATGGAATTGTTTGTGTCCCGAGAAATTGCAAATCTGTGCCGCCCCTCTGTTTTCCTGCGCGTCGCACCGGTTTTTTGCTTTCTCTCCGAGACTTTTAAGGTGTCTCTCCCATGCACTTGACTTCTATAGCCTGTATAACAGTTTTTCTGCTCTGCCTGATACAAATGTGCGTGTCTACACTCTTTTTTTACTCTTTCCGCGCTGATGGACCGTACAGGACAATACTGCCGCCCACCCCGACCACTTCACTGGTACATCGACGCGTCCCCACGGTCAGAGATGCTCGCCGCGACGCAATGTCGCCTATATATCGCTCTCCGCGCTCTTCACCTCAGCGCCGTGTTCTGGTGACATCGGGAACACTGCAGGATTCAGACTTGGGAATGCCCCACCCCAGACTTCTCGGAGCTCGATGAAGCCCGTTCGGCATTCCGTGATGCTGATCGGGCGCGACAGCTTTCGCTGCAAGAAACACCAAGTCGACGGCGACGCCGTGTTCCCAATGAAAATCACGCAAGTTTGCCGGGTGGAACTTTGAGTCCACGAGGCCGCTCACCCTCCCCTACTCCGGGCCTTCAAGGCCTCGCATACGACTGAACCAGGTGTGTCCTCTCAGAATTTCCACGTTATTGCCATCGGGCTGATCATCCTTAGGGTTTGCAGACACCACCGGCCACAGCGGAGTCCAGCGCAAGGTCCATCGCGCAGCGTGAACGACGACGACGTGAATCTGAGGCGAGGCTCCTGATGTGCCTGGGAACACGCGGTCAGATGCTCAACGAGAACGGCGGCGGCGAGAGGCAGAACAAAACGACAACAACGAACCTCGACAGCCGGGGGCTGAGAATCCACGTTCTGCCGCGCAGCAAAGGCGTCGAGAGAGGGAGCGGGAACAGCATCGTGGCCCTACTGTCCCGCGGGACCCTGATGCCCGCTCTACCGCACAGCGTCAACGTCGTCAACGGGAGGCAGAGCAAAGGAGGGCTGATCGTCCTCCTCCTCCAGATGAAAATCCACGGTCCACCGGTCAGCAAAGGCGCCGTGCGCGCGAACGCGAGCAACGTGAAGCGGGGAATGAGAATGGACAACTCATGACGCCACCAGCTACTGCCCGGAATCGAAACCAGAATCATCCACAAGGTATATGTTATATCCTTTTCATGCCGTCAATGACACTGCTGACAGCTAATAGTCGGGGCCGCACGTCTCCCATATACTGAGCCTGCTGCACGCCATGATCTAGGGAGGATGAATATGCCCTGCCAACACTGCAAGGCTCTTCATTGGGCGGCCGAACGTGTTTCCAATTCATCGGCTTCGCGACCTCAGTTTGGGATGTGCTGTGACCACGGAAAGGTTGCTCTTCCCAATTGAAGGAGCCCCCGGCGGCACTGCAGCACTTGCTCCTCGGTGATGATGCGCAGTCCAAAGAGTTCCGAAAGAACATCGCTCAATACAATACGGCGCTTTCCTTCACGTCCCTTGGGGTTCACGAGGATCGCTCGATTAACAACGGCGGTGGTCCTCCTGTCTTCCGTATCCGCGGGGAGCTGTGTCACCGAGCAGGAGCTCTTACGCCTGCTCCCGGACAACAGCCTACATATGCTCAGCTGTACATATATGAGCCGCGTGCTGCTCTCGACCACCGGATGCAGAACAACTCGAATCTGCGTCGGGAAACGATGGAACTGTTGCAAGGTGTTCTCCGAGAGCACCATCAGTATGCTCTGCTGTTTTCCATGCACATGAGGTCTAACCCAGCTCGGAGACAATGTGGAAGATGTTTCTGTCCGCTTGCGCGTTGCCCGGGAGTTCATGCGCGCAGGGGTAACCTTCCAACTGCGGACGAGGTTTCTGTTATCCTTCCAGATCAACCCGATTCTCAGCCCCGCGATATCGTCCTTCGCCGTCGAAATGGTCCGTTGGTACAAATCAGCGATCTCCACCCTGCTTACAGTCCACTATACTATGTTCTCCTTTTCCCTTATGGAGAGGCTGGCTGGCACCCAGAGCTTCGGCTCCATGAACCGACAAGGAGCACCCTGCACGCCTCACTCAGACTCGTTCACTGCATACTGCCTTCATCAGAGGCGGACGAGGCCAAGACGATTCTCCGGGGCGGCCGACTTCTGCAGCGCTACATGGTCGACATGTGGGCCACTGCGGACCAGAACAGGCTCAACTACCTCCGCAATAATCAGGGGACGCTGCGTGCAGAGCTGTACAGCGGTCTCGAGGACGCCATTCATGCCGAGGATGAGAACATTGATCTCAATACTCTCGGTCAGCGTGTTGTCCTGCCCTCCAGCTACATCGGGGGCCCAGGCACATGGGCCAGCGATTCCAAGACTCAATGGCTATTGCTCGATACTATCGGAGCGTCGACATCTTCATGACTGTCACCACTAATCCAGATTGGCCCGAGATCGTGCGTGAGCTTTATCCTGGGCAACATCCATCGGACCGTCCGGACTTGATTGCTCGAGTCTTCCACATGAAAAAGAAGGCTATCATCGACGACATATACAAGCACGGCGTCTTCGGCCGTGCTGTTGCTTATGTGTACACCATCGAGTTCCAAAAGCGCGGCCTACCTCATGTCCACATCCTTATCTTCCTCGAGCAAGGGCAGAAGCTGCTGACGCCCGCGGAAATTGATTCAGCCATCTGGGCTCGCTGGCCGGACCCCGACACCCAGCCCCTTCTCTTTGAAACGGTGAAGAAGTGCATGGTACACGGTCCCTGCGGCGCTGCCAACACACGCTCACCTTGCATGGAAGGAGACCGCTGCACGAAACGCTTTCCCAAGGCTTTCAGTGATCGGACTTCCACAGACGACGATGGATACCCAAATTATTATCGCCCGAACGATGAGCGGGCCTACGAGGTCAATGGGTTCATGGTCGACAACTCATGGATCGTGCCGTACAGCCCATATTTCTCGGCAAAGTATCACTGTCACATAAATGTCGAGTGTGCAGCTTCTCTCGGGTGCTTCAAGTACATATGCAAGTATATTCAGAAGGGTGGGGACGTTGCGGGGCTGGAAGTTCGGAACCGTCGAGATGAGATTACTCGATGGATCGAGGGCAGATACATCTCCGCAGCAGAGGCCGCTTGGCGTACTTATCATTTCGATGTGCATGATCAAGTACCGAATGTTGTGCGACTGCAGGTCTGTTGATTTTCTGATCTGTATGCTTCCAAATGTATTCTTACTGGGTTTTTCGGTACAGGTTCACCTCCCCGGCCAACATTTAGTCAAGTTCAATCCAGGCGAGGACGCGGGAGAACTCTTGAATCGGGCAGCCGGGGAGCAGACGCTCTTGACCGCTTTTTTCGCAGCCAATGCTGATGACGGCGCCCGAGGTGATCTTGCTAGGCAGTTCACATACCAGGAATTCCCTCAGCACTTCACTTGGCAGGCCAAGGAGAAACGATGGGCTGTTCGGCGGAAGGGTTTTGCATTGGGGCGAATGTACTTCGTGTCTCCAAACTCTGGTGAACGCTTCTACCTCCGGACACTTTTGACCGTCGTCAAGGGCCCAAATCTTTCGAGGATCTTCGTACCTATAACGGTGTCGTGCACGCAACATTCTTGGAGGCATGTCTTGCACGCGGATTGCTCGAAGATGACGGCGAGTGGCGCCAATGTCTCGAAGAAGCTTCTCAGATGCAAACAGGAAGCCGTCTTCGTCAGCTCTTCAGCACCCTGCTTCTGTTCTGTGAGCCTTCACGTCCCGCCGTTCTCTGGGAGCAGTTTCGGGCCCATATCTGCGATGATCTGGCTCATCGGCTGCGGACCATGGGCCGCAATGAACCTACAGACGAGGACGTCTATGATTATGGGCTCTATCTCATCGACAAGCTCTTGAAAGAGTCGAACCGCTCCCTCAGGGATTGGCCCATGATGCCTCAGCCGCAGCAGGACTGGGACACTGAAGTGGTGAATCCGCTCATCGCAGAGCAGCTTGACTACAATCAAGATGTGCAGCGCCAACTAGCAGAAAACAAGAAGGCTTTGCTCAACGATGAACAGCGTCAAGCTTTTGATAAGGTGATCGACTCTGCTCGGAATCGGCGGGGAAAGATTCACTTCGTCAATGGGCCTGGCGGCACTGGGAAAACCTTCCTCTACACAGCTGTCTGTCACGAGCTCCGGGGCTACGGAGACATTGTTCTCTGTGTTGCATCCTCTGGTATTGCGGCCCTACTCTTGCCTGGCGGACGAACCGCACACTCTGTCTTCAAAATCCCAATCGACGGCCTCAATCCCGAATCCTTCTGCAGTATTCCCAAGAACAGCCACCGAGCTGATCTTCTTCGACGAACCGCTTTGATCATCTGGGATGAGATCGGGATGCAGCATCGTTGGGCAATCGAAGCTCTTGACCGCACACTGCAGGATTTGCTCGATGATCAGAGGCCTTTCGGAGGGTCACTGTTGTTCTCGGCGGTGATTTCCAACAGATTCTCCCCGTGGTTCCGAAAGGTTCACGGGAGGATATTGTTGGTGCATCCATCCGTCGTTCCCGTCTTTGGAGTCACGTCGAACCTCTGCACCTGCGCAGAAACATGAGACTGGAGGCGGGAGGGCAAGATGAGCGGGAATTCGCATCTTGGCTACTCGACGTCGGCCATGGAAGAGCATCTGATGTAGATGGAACTCTTCATTTGCGCGACGGAATGCAGTGCGATAGTCCTGCTCTACTCATCGAGTCTGTGTACCCCGGCATCAATAGCACCCCACCTCCTCCACCCGACTTCTTCCTCAACCGCATGGTCCTTGCTCCTCGAAATGCAGACGTCTCTGAGATCAACGATACTGTCCTCGACTCTCTATCAGGAGTATCCCGCACTTACTTCAGTGCTGACAAAATCATCGAGGAGGTGGGAGCAGATGGGCCGGGCGACAACACTCTCATACCAGTGGAATTCCTCCGCTCTCTGAACTCTGGCAGCCTACCTCCTGGGGAGCTCACACTGAAGATCGGGTGCCCTATCATCCTCCTTCGAAACCTTGCTCCTGCTCGGGGTCTTTGCAACGGCAGTCGGATGACGGTGATCAGGATGTCTGACCGGGTCCTGGAGTGCAGGCTGATGGGCGGTGATCATGACGGAGAGACTGCTTTGATTCCCCGCATCTCACTCACCCCATCCAACACGACAGATTTCACGTTTAAATTCACTCGCCGACAATTTCCTGTCCGACTTGCCTTTGCCCTTACCATCAACAAAGCCAAGGACAATCGGTCAAATATGTCGGCATTGATCTGCGGATACCCGTCTTCTCGCATGGCCAGCTGTATGTCGCTCTTTCTCGAGCGACATCGGGGGATCGAATCAAGGTGTTATTGTCCGACAATGCTCCAGCGATGCAGACAACAAATGTTGTCTATCCTGAGGTTCTGTTAGATTAAATAATTAGGGAACATGACCGAATACTACTTCGAGCTCTTACTGGACTCGCATACGCGACGATCAAATGTGTCGAATGTGTTTCGGTATAAAATTTAGGCATATCCTGAGCGGCCGTTCTCTATCTTGCTCTTCTCCCCATTGTTCTTGCTCTCCCACTCTCTTTCAGACAAAAAATGAGTTCCAACTCCTCCGTCACAATGGCCGGCATCGCTGTCCTCGAAAATCCCCGTCAAATACGACCCATGTTGTCGTGTTCGATATGGTTGTCTTCATCGGCAGCCCAGGCCTCGAGAGACTCATAGGGTCTGTCCGCTACTTCGCCCCACCAGTCCCTGAGGGCGAAGAGGCCCCGGAATATCCAGATGTCGGCATGTACAATGTCACGGCGACAGTAAGGTCTTCATTGATCATCTGCGTGCATTAGAATCTTTACCCTTCTCTTAGGTGTGTCAATGGGAGAGGGTTCGAGGTCTATGACGAGGACCCTTCGAAGTACTCCTTTGTTGGGGACATCAAGAAGGCATGTCTGTTTCCATCGAGTTTTCTTTCGAGCGTTGACTCACAGTGTAATACCTGGCAGTTATACCTCATCGAAGCTCTGGCCCCAGTACGGACGACAAACCTCGGGAGTTCACCATCGACCCTTCTCAGCAGATGACCGTCCATGTCTGCTGTGTTGTCACCTGGAGTGATGATAAAGCGGCGACATTCCACGGGGAACCCGAACAATGGACCATGGTTACGGAGATGCTAAACGCAGCGCAGAAAAGGCCCAGGCACTCTCCCCAAGTGTTCCTCCCCGTTTTTGCTTACATCCCAGACTCCCAACGTTCAAGAACATGAACAAGAAGCCTACTCCTTACCCAACAATTTTCGGGATTCATGGCTACTCACCGGCATCTCGAGCACCTTGGAGGGAGAGGCAATGGTGGATAGATTTCGCATTGAGGTTGACACGATCTCCTTCATGGGGAACTACATCAAGCCCGCTAAAGCCGGCACTGCGATCACACCGGCGGCCTCTTCGAAAGGTCTATCTTCTTATTCTTTTTTCCATGTTCATTACTGAATCATACTTTAGTTTCATCGTCGAAGACGAGCTGGGGGTATTCCAGCCTGACCAAGAAACGCCGCTTCGATGGAGATGGTCCTTCTAGCAGCCCGAGTCCCGGGCCCAGTGAACTGTGTACCTATTCCCCGCTTTAAGCCTCTTCATACATACTTCAATCCGTCTTCGCAGAGGAGCCATGTGGCTGTGCCAATGATGTTTTTTTCCTCGAGTAGAAGTTCTCGATGAACAATGCATCATGCGTGCCAATGGATCAATGTGGCGCAAAGCCGAAAAGCACATATCAGATGCAAATGATCAACTTGATCTCACGACTTAGAGTCAATGACGCAACTGGATTCTGACTGCAGACTTCTCAAATCCAGTTGCGTCATTTCTGTCCTTTCTTCGGGCCGCGGCACGAACCGGCCATCAACTATCATAGCTACTTACATCAAATGTACAGCCAATCAGTTGATTAATTTCTCCGTGCGGAGCACGGGTTCCTGCTAGTATAGTACGCGATAGCTGAGCTTGTTCGATCATTTGATCCCGTCTCTATGCTAGAGCGCAGCTGCATCAGTAGCTTTGCGTCGAGGCTATCTTCTCTCTGTCCACATGAATCAAATGTTGGAAGCACAGCCGTCAAAATTCACATAAATAGCAGCGCAATCCATGAACAGCGGTTCCTTCCTTGTTTCCCTCCCATATTATGATCAACTCCCTCCTCATAAGTTCCTGCCTCCTCCAAGTTCTGCCACTCAAGCCGCCTTCAAGTTCTTTGTTCTGGGGACTTGTCCATTCCATCAAGTCTGAGATTTCTACCTGGGCACTCTCAAGTCACCGTCAAGAAGCCTCAAGCCTCTTCTGCCACCCGGAGTCTTGCCCGGAGTCATCAGATATTATCTTTTTGTGATCCATAGTATCGTACTTGTAGTCGTCCGCACAGTCAATCAATGCATTCTTTTTTCCTACTACCTCAGATCCATTAAGATGGGATGATTTCGGATCCTCGCAGATCATGACATTCCAGATGAAATGATCAAGAAATGATTCGTGATTTTGTTGCTATTGGAGAGGGAGATCACTATATAGCACTATGGAGTGCTACGGCTCTACGGCTCTATGACTATTGCACACTATGATAGCAAGCTGTAGTGCAGGGGCCTCTACTGTATAGGGGGGATGGCTACTACTCTACCACTCTACTGGGCTCTGTATAGTACTAGATAGCCATGTGGTGTTTCCCAGATGCTTATGCACTGCCCCTGGCCAATGCATTAAGACGGCAAAAATGCTGATTCTTAGCCTTACCCGTCAGATATGGCACGAACAGTACGGACATACACATAAATGATAGTGCCGAGCCTGCCAACTGTTACCCAAGATCAGATCTTGAACAGTGTATCGCACATCTCCGCTGTTCTGACAGCTTTGGATACAATAGAACTGATTAATTGAACATGAGATTGATGGCAGACCATCGCAGACTCATCGGCTACCTCGTGAATCATATTCTCCAATGAATCTGCATGCCAATTACGGAATGCCATGCCTGACAGCATGTATGACCATATATGGCTGCGTACTGTACGGACAAGATGTGGCGCTGGTTAGGTACAGGGAAACCAGCAAACCTGCTCAACGGTATGGTACGTCATCTGTACTGTGCTATACCCGTATGAATTTGATGCTGATCCATACATGGCATCTTATTGATGGCACAAAGTGCCTATCTGAGCTGTGAGTGAAGAACAACACTAGGACGACTAATGAAGAAACAAATGTGCTTAGCACCTCAGGTGACAGACACTACTGATGATATCTTGATGGATAGGCATCCGATTGGCTGATAGGTGCCATCAAACACTTAACACAACCATTCTAGTATAGCCTCCATGTGTGCCTTCTTAGATGATGTGACTGGCAAGAAAACAACAAGCCTGAGGAACCCAATCACATGACACTTTGTTCACAAAATTAGGTTCAGTGGCATCTTGTATGCTCACCGCTGACATGTTGTTTCCACACTCACTCAGGTTGCTCATGACTCCTGCCTGCATAGGCAAGTTAGACATTGTACTGGACAATGCCAGCCCAGTTCTTCAGATCCTTGAAACTGCTCTGGATCTTGCTCCAATCCCAGGCCTTTCCTTGGTTGCTAAAGGGCTGTCAGTGCTTCTTGATAAGGTCAAGGTGAGCCAGTTACATCTGCCTCTCAGTCCTTTCACATTAGTAGTAGGATGTGCACTCAAATGCTGGAATGCGCCGTGCTTTTGTAGAACAACTCGGTGTGCTGGATAAGACTCTTATGGGACTGCAGGTCACAACTGCATCTGCGGTGAAGAGTTTTGATGGGGATCAGCATGCCAAAGAAATCCTGAGGAATTGTATGGCACATTCTCGAGAGCTTGAGTCACGAATGCAAAAATTGTTGTGGTAAGCAGGACATCCACTCAAATTATCACAATCACCTCCTTGAATGAGTCTTGCAGTACAATACAAGAACTGGAACACCGTGCCATGGATTTGCAAGTCGGTGGCGGATTCTGTGGCTACTTCAAGGACCTCATATACTCGTCTGAGAATGCTGATTTGCTTTTGGAGATGAAGGAAATACTCATGAGTGCTATTCAAAATTTCCAGGTCTGTACTATCTACTTATCCTCAATTTGTCCCAGCCTCATTCACCTTTGTCCTTAGATTGAGGGACAAGTATCTATTGAGCATTGGCTCTTTGAGGTGATACAGAATGCTAGAGAAAGTCGACAAATGGGTGAGTATATCTATCTCCTGTTGTATCTGCCTCAAACTCAGTGCCATTGGCCATGAAAGAGGAGCAAAGAATTCTTGACTCTCTTTCTGAAGCAGCTGCAGGATATCGTTGCGTCGATGAGCTAAAAAGCGGGTTCCAAAGGGGGACCCGTGAAGAACTCTTCGGGGAAATAGATCGGTGGTTGGCCGACAATGCAAACACAACTCGGGTGTTCTTCCTGACTGGCGGGGCCGGTTTGGGAAAGTCTTCCATTGCCCACCAACTTTGTACCCGCCTTGAAGCTCGGAGTGAGGGTTCAAGGCCTGTCCTTGGTGCCTCATTCTTCTTCGTCCGCGGGGGTGGCAATCTTGAGTCGGTGCGGCCCTTCTTCCCGACTCTAGCCCAACAGCTTGCAAACTTGCAACCCAAACTTCGCACTCAGTTCATTGCTGCTGCACGGGAATATGTCAAACAAGGCAGAGAGCAGACATTGCAGCATGCATTTGAGGGACTCTTTCGAACACCATTTGCCAGTGCATCTGTCACATTCTCAGACCCACTTGTAGTGGTGGTTGACGGGCTGGATGAGTGCAAAGAGCGAGAACTGGTTCCTCTGCTGCTCGAGCTCTTGCTTGAGCTCATCAAAATTTTGCCTGGAATTCGGCTCTTCCTCACATCGCGGCCGGAGCCCCATGTTCTATCAGTTCTCAACTCCGCCGGAGTACTTGCTTTCACACACCAACGAAGCTTAGATGATCCAGATGCATTGCATGAAGCAGCGCTCAATGTGCGGTCTTATCTCGAGCAGAATGTTTACAAAATGCCAACCTATGCAGCTTGTGTACGCAACAACCCCTCCCTACTTGAAAGGCTCATTGCTCGCGCAAATGGTGTCTTCATTTTTGCTCGCATCGCCTTAAATTTCCTACACCAATACTGTGATTACCCAAAACCCCAAGAGCAATTTGAGCTTCTCCTAGCATCTGGAGGTGAAGGGCTTTCAGCTCTCGACTCTCTCTACCTGCAAATTTTGCAGTCTGCTTTCCCTCCTGAGGATTACACAACGAAGGCAATATCCAGGCGCTACAAACTGCTCCGTACAATCTTGACCTATATTGCAATACACCGTGACTCTCTGCCAACTAGAATGATTGTCTTGTTCAAGTTCTACCCCATCGAGCTGACCAAGGATGAGATTTATTGGGTGGCAGACAAGTTACGTTCAGTACTCCTGATTGATGACAAGGAACACATTGTTCCCTTGCATGCCACAATTGCAGAATTTCTGCTTGACCCCAAGCGCTGCCCCCATTCATTGTATCATATAAACCCGGTGGAAGGACATATGCGATTTGCTGCTTCATGTATGGCAGCCTTCACGTTCCACAATGTTTCCTCTTTGCCCGTGTGGATGATCTGTTATGGTGGTGATTTTGTTCCGAACGACAATACTGACTATGCCTATATTGGCTATGCCTATGCAAACTGGAGCCACCACCTCACAGAAGCCTGGAATAATCACAGATACAAACAGGGAATGATGCATGAGAGACTAGTCCTTTGCTATGAAGTCCCTGTTGTTGTGAGCTTTGCAGCCCACATTCAACAGCTAGACCGTAGAGTTGAACTGCAGTCTTGGTCTACCCTGGTGAGTTCATAGTTCTTTTTGATTCAATGTGCCTAATCCATGACAATAGGCTCCTGTAGACATGGAACAGATGGTCATTGGAACCTTAAAGACACTGGTTTACAGCCGCCTAAGGTTGAAAAAAATCTGGGCCACCAACTATCAGGCAAATCAGCCTCTCACCACGATTGTACTTCCGAATGGCAGAGAAGTTACTGAATGGCTCACGATGATGTACAAGTTGGATGGAAGTGGTTTCAAAAGGCAGGATTTCACAGTAAGCAATGATGATATAGCACAATATGAAACTGTGCTTCAAGAGTTTTTGGGACAAATCAAGTCTGCTGGACTTGAGAAGGTCTGGTTTGACAGCCCCATATAACACTACTGTTGCTGTTGAATACTCACTCTCATGGTGTATACAAATAAGGCTGGTAATGCCGACAAGCTGTTATGATTTAGCTTTGTGGGTGATGTTGTTGAAACGGTGCACATAGGTAGATACCCTCTATTGATGACGAACAAGTAAGTATCAATAGAGGGTCTGTTAGGATTCACGGTACCTTTAAGTTGTTGGTACACCGGCTGATTATATAATGGTTATGTAATCGATTTGTGCACTTGTTCATTCCTACGACCACGAATAAAATGCCGGAAATCCTGCAGATATTTGGGAGTTCCGAGTCTTAAAAATTTATTTTTAAGCTCGGTCTTTATCATCTGCTTTCCCGCCAGAGTGGGGTCTCATTTTTTCGATGACGTCTTTCCTGTGTGGCAGCAACCTTTCCTTTTAAGGCTATTATTACTTGGGGTGTAGGGCCATGGCAAGCCTGGCAAACCTCGTACTTTATTTGAACGTGTTGCGGATTCTATTTCGTACCCACAAGTTTTCTGATTCATTGTTACAGCCAACCATTCAAGTTCATTATCATCGAGATTTCCAGAGTTTCTGGCATGATATGATCCAGACATAATACAATGCTGATTGGTTCAACTCCTCTTAAAATTGAATCCGTGCAGTGTGTAGCAAACGACGTAGGAGGTTGTCTCCATGACCAGTTCGAAATAACATGTCTGGCTTGCGGTTGACACAAAGTAGTAAACTTGGGTTCAATGCTCAAGCACTCGGATGTTTTTTTTGCGAATGATGCGGAGGACACACGCACAAAAAGATGAAAACGTAATGCACACAGACATCAAGATATATGTATCGAGGGAGCGGAACACATAAGAATCTCAAGACGAACGCACACAAGAACAAAAAGAATTCGCCAGCTGGCCGACTCGAACACGGAACATATCAATTCCCTTATCACATGATTAAACCAACGCGTTGTAACAAGTAAGCCATAAGACCAACAATATTTACTGACCACATAGGCCCCAATCCATGCATTCAGTAGATACAACGGACAATGTTCGAACCCCGGATGTTTTTTCTTTTTTCTCGAAGAAAAAAAAAACATCGGATTGACGAGAAAACTCGAACGATGCAACATCGGATGGCACAAATCAAGATGTTCCGATGTTTAGAGAAAAAAAACAAAAAAGGTTGTTGCGGTAGAAAGGAAAAGGAATTAGGCATAGCCACATTTGTCAGCATAAATAGGACTTTTGTAGTGTTAATTAAAAAGACTACGAAATTTGTGACTCGGTGGCGTCGATTATTACAAGGATGAGGTGGTTCTGACTTTTAACAGCGTCTGAAAAACCTCCCTACGTACAAAATCAAAAAACCGATTACGTAAAGTACTCGGAATTTTTACCGTGGTAACATCCTTGCCTTTCGAGGCAATTAATTTGCGAGTAGTCATTTATCCTGACTGTTTTTGTCCACATGACATGCCTTTTACTCATTTACTTTTACACATCATATGCCTCATTGAGTCGTGTCAAAGCTGGACAAGGCAAAAGAAAAGACAGTTTTATCAGCATTGGACTGGTTGAAGAGGGAGCAGAGTATGATTGTGCACAGTCAATAGAGATCTTCACAATGTATCTGATGATAGCAAAAGGCAGGAAGATCAATAATTGATGTGATTTGTGATAATTAGTATGATCAGTCCATTTGATCCGATTCAGATTTATTCTTTATCTACAATGCAACAGTACTGCATTTTCATGGGCCATGGCATAATTAGATTTTGCTCAAGAGTCCTATATCTGAACATCACTTGATTATCCAACAGAACTCAGCAGTTAGTGAACAAACCCTGCAGTGGGAAAGTCGGTCCAGTGGTGGCTGTGAAGGACCGGGTCCTGCACAGCATTGATCAGGTCAAATTTATTGTTATTTGTCTTGTGTCGAACTGTGATCAGCATATTATGATCAAGGTCAATCTCCGATTTAAAAAAAATGCAGTTGTGGCTGTGAAGTAGCGGGTCCTGCACAGCATCAGTCATGTGAAACTTCTCCATATTTGTTGCTAATTTTGCTCGGAACTGCGATCAACATATTACAAGTCAAATCAAACT
>QVIE01001202.1:0-16969 GCA_013387415.1 Panellus pusillus | reverse complement strand
ATGTCCTCGGCTACAGTCTGGAGTCGTTTCCAGTAATCGGGGTCGTCCAAGAGGTCGCAAAACCTGCGGCCTCTTTCTTCATCTCCGCAGCTCGTTTCTTATTCTTCTCTGCACCAATCTGAGCAGCGAGAATGTCGGAGCGTCGCACAATAGCTGCCTCGCGGAGCGGTGCCTTGAGACGAAGTTGTCGATGGAATGAGATGGAATGAGTCGTCCAGCGCGTAAGATTGGCGGTCAGATATGCCAGGGGGATCTTGTCCGGGTCGCCACCAGTCTGAACTTTATCGAAAATATCGCGAACACGTTCGTGATTATTGATCCAGCCGATCAAGGCTGAGGTTTCTTCGGCAGTTTGCTGGGCATCCTCGTTCTCCTTGAACTAGTCGACTAATACGAGCTGCCCCTTCCATGGTTTGATGTGGTGAGAATGACACTCACACAGGGAATCAGGGACATACCTGGTGGGAGCAACAAGCAACGGCTAGGATCCAGGGGCGCACAATGACGAGATTCTTCCGGCCGCGCTGGCTACCGCCATCATTATCGCAGACGTAGCAGACGACGATACAGCCAGTATTGGCTTCGAGTGTGTCTATGTGCTCACAGAAAGCCTTACAGATAGCGTCACCATCTTTCTTCTTTCCGCGCTGGTGTATTAAATCCACCAAATACGACTGTGGAATGATTAATATGCGGGGGTGAGTGACACTGTCTAAGTGTACCTTTCCCTGGCACGTTGCCGTTACCCCAGTGACAGTATAGCCATCCTTCCAGCCGTCAGATCTGTCAACGCCGTGAGCCAAAGATTGGGGACAGATGCAAATGGACCCACACTATTGTTACGTACTGCCCACGTAGCGCTTTCTTCACGCGCTCATCCACTTTCAAGGCCGAAGCATCCAACAGTCAGCCAGAGAGTACGACGTCCGAGGGCATGACATCTGTTGCACGCCGTTAAACTGTCCCCGGTTTATCGCGATAAATGCTGGGCAATGTTTTTTTGATGTAATTATATATAATATTTTGATTTTACTGCGAGAAAACAGTCTGATGGCATGCCGAAACCTGAAAATTCGGCACACAGGTGGCCCGGCAGTGTTGCCATCACTGTCTGGCTGCAGCTGCAGGCAGTAGGGGAAGATCCCAGGTTTAACGCGTTAGCCCTCTGGGCAACATCCCTGGTTTATCTCGTTGATTTGAGTGCATGAGCTGTGATGGCGACCTTGAGCATGACCTTGCGAGCAGTGGCGGTAGCAGGATTGGTATCGTCGATAGCTTGGAAAGCCGCAAGGGAAGAGACGAGATCGTCCGCGGCCTGATTGGCAGCAGCGTTCTCGGGGAGGGCTTCCGGAGCCATGAGAAATGAATAAAACGAGACGATTTCTCCGAGGAATTGTAACGCATTTTATCTGGTTCAGAAACGGGGAGTCACAAGAAAATAAATAAATGAACAACGTTCCTCGGAACTTTGTACAAGCGGGAATTCTTCCTTTCTGAGAATAAAAATATTCCTCGGGCACAACCGAGGACGGTTGTTTATTTTGTGAGGGGGAGAAGGGCAAGAACGCATGAATCGCAGGCCTAGAATTTTCGAAAAATAGATCTTGGCGGATGCATCATGTGGATATAGAATGAAATAAAAATGAGCGGACAATAATGCCGAGGGGACGCGTATGCAACTTTGCGGGTTATCGCATGTTTCAGATGCCCCGAGGAACGGACCCGCCAGGAGAAAAATAAGAGATAGACTGAAAACGATCGGCTGGAGACGCATATTGATTTAGCAGCACAGCTGATCAGGGACAGTTACCTTAAGCGGACGAGGAAGCTGTCATACGTCGGCAAAAAGTTGACATATCACTCCTCGGAAACGTAAGACGACCGTTTACCGGTTCGAAAGTAGGGGAACAAGCTTCCTCGGAGACAAAAACAATGGACTTAACGATGAATAAAATATGTTCATTGGTAGAGAATACATGAAAGACTATGAAAAGTCGCGAAGTGGGAACAAAAAGAGTTCCGAGGAAACTTTGCTGACTAAGCAACACGATCACGAGATAAGCTAAGCTGTCAAAAGTTGAAGGCCGAGGAGCGAGGCTCTTGGTCAGAAAACTTATGCTTAAAAATCACACAAGTTAGAAAGCAGATCACAAAGAAATTCATTTAGATATGGACTTGACTGCTATTCTACTGGTACAGATAAGATTAGAGCCCCTGGACATGTGGTCCGAGGGGACGACGACTGTTTCGTCGAGTTGATGTCCGTGTCGTGCGATGAGAGAAAAATAACTGCAAGCAAGAAAAAGGGTGGCTTTCGCCGCGTGCAAGCACGCAAAACGCCCCGATCAGAACCTCTGCATATCCTCCATATCCTCCGAGGCGTAGTTGTGGGCGATGTCACGGACGTCGCGCCCCGAGGGAGATGGAGCCCGAGGAGAGCCGGCGGTGGACTCGGGACGAGATTGCGTTGGCAGCGCGAGTGAAGGCCGACCGAACGTCTCGGCGGTAAAAGACTCTAGCATGAGAAGAGTTAGTTCAAAAAGGGAGATATAGAAATTGAAGACCGAGCTCACCCAAGCGGGTAGGCGGCTCGGTCTCCACAGGATCCGTGTCCATGGCGTCGGGAGCGTCGGTCACCATAACGCGCGGTGGATCGGGTGTTGAGTGGCGCGACCGCGGAGAACGACCCGAGGCAGGCGACGGGCCCAAGGCTGAGACAAGTCAAGTCAGCTGAATACAAGAAAAAGTGAGAAGGTAGACAACGTACCTCCCGAAAGCGAACTTTGAGGAATCCGGGAGGGACCTGCTTGCGGAGGGGAGCCAGCGAGGTGACGCGGAACGATCGGCTGGTTTAAAAACGCGTCGCGAACGGCCGGCACCACCGCAGGGTCGCGGTCCTGAAAGCGAGCGCCGAGGGCCTCGCGGGCGGCCACCGAAAGCAGATTGGAGCCCGAGGAGGCGTGCGAATGCACGCGCGGGGTATGAACGACGCGCTGGAGACCTCCCACCAGGAGATCGGCCTTGCGACGAGCAAGGGGGTCGGGGTCGTCTCCGCGGTCAACGAAATCTTTGGTATAGATTCGAGGTTCGGACTCGATGAGGCGAGCGGCTTCGAGGGCTTTCTCCGGGTCAATGTGGAGACGTTCGAACAATTGGTGGAGGACGCGGAGCGATTGCTCGCCGGTCTCGAACTTAGACAAGAAAAGAGACCGCGGGAAGGCTTTCTCGGCCTGGAAAATCTCGTGGGCGACGGTCATGGCCATGTCCTCGTAGTCGATATAGGCGTTAGCGGCAATGGCGTACGCAGCCTCGGCGGCGCGACGGGCGCGGGTCAGATGTCCCAATTGGCTGGTGAGGTCTAAACCAAGATAATGGTTAGTCCCGAGGAAGAAAGATAAAACGAGAAAAGGGACGTACGATGGTTGGAGACGGTCATACCGGCAACCTGTCTGTCCTGCACAGCAAGGAAATTGAACCCGCTCATTCCGAACTCGCATTTGCCATGCATCGAGGAGCAAGTGAGACAGGCGGAGCCCCAGCGGCGGAAACGACATGTCACGTTCCGCGTAATGCACGAGAGGCAGCGGAAGTGGGTCTAGAAACGTATAAGTCAGCCGAAGAAAAGGCGGCGATGAGGAGGAAACTTACGAAGTCATAATTTTCTCCAAGGATTGCCGACTCGACTATGTGGCTCGGAATCACGGCGGGGATCGTCGCCGGGCGGCTCGTACCTATAAAAGAAGGACGAGGACAAAGTCAGCAGGTAAAACAACGTGGAAATAATAAGGTGCGAGACGACGAACCTTCCTGGGAAGCATCGGCGTTCTCGTACTCCGACAAAGAAAGAAGGCCCGGGGGCTCCTTGATAGGCGCGCCCTCGGGCGCGAACTGGCCACGCTCGGATGTGACGGTGGGGCCGGTATGCTGCGAAACGATGTCCGCGGACCCAACAATGGGCAAGTTATTATCACGGCCATAGCGTGACCGGTGAACCGAGGGTTCGGCTGGTACGGGCGCCTTGCTGGAGAGCTTGCGAGGCGCGGGGCGCGCCGGTGAAGATGGCGTGGACAGGGAGGGCTCGATGCGCTGAACTTTGATGATAGAAGCAGAAGCCGTCGAGGGAGCCTTAGGGGCTGTGGAAGAAGGAGTTGCCCGGGGCGTCTGTCGCGAGGCCTCGACAACGGACTTCTTCGTCCCCGAGGACGACTTGGGAGCGGCGGGCGTCGCGGCGCGAGCCTTACCCTTCCCCTTTTTAGTTACAGGCTCGGGCTAAAAAGAAATATTAAAGTCAGTAAAAGAGCAAAACGAAACAAGAAGAAAAGAGCTTACCAGGGGTGCATCCTCGGACGACGAGGACGAGGATCGGTCGTTCGCGTGAGGGTCGGCAGCCATTTCAGCCCTCTCGGCGGCGTCGGAGTAATCCGGGTCCCGGTCGTCGTCGTCGTCGTCGTGGATAGAAATAACTTCGGGACCACCCTTGCGAAGAGAAGGGCCAAGGGCCGGCTCAGCGTTGTGGGGCTCTTCATCGAAGTCGTCGCCATCGAAAGATTTATCGCGGGGACCATCCTTTCGCGACAAAGGCATGGTATAGTCCTCCGATCCGGGCTTTCGGCGTTTCGAAGGCGAAGGGGAAGAAGCGCGCGACGAAATACGTTTGTGCGAGGTACCAAAAGTGTCGTACGGAGACGGGCCGTCTGTACGGTCCAACGCGTCCATCAAGTCGTCCATAGAACCAACGGGGGGCGCGGGCACTTTGTAATTTGAAGCAAAAGCCGGCTGAAGAACAATTAAAAGAATTAGTACGAAGAGTGGCTACCGATCGAAAAAGGGGACGAACCCTGAGACGAGGGACGCGTTGACGATCGGGGCAGCCAGCGGCGAACATCTTGCGGAGAGTAATATCCTTCAAGAGGCGACCGGGGAATCGTCGGTCGAGCTCGAGGAAGACGGCGAATGATTGCAGCAAAAGTTGCTCGAAACGCAGATGGAAGGTCGTCGCCTGAATGTGCGATAGATCCGCTGGAAAGAAGGCAGTCAGTCTTGGAAACTGAGACAGGAGAATAAAAGACAGAAAGCGTACCACTAAACGCACGAGGAAGTTTGTAACCAAGGACGCAGTCTCCAAAGAAACGACGGCCAGAGCGCCGCCGTCGAACAGAGCAAAGAGGCGCCGAGACTCCTCGGGGTGTTCACGGAACAGAACCCAAGGGTCCTCGCGAATAGCGGTAGCAGGGTAAGGTACCGTGGGCAGAAAGCCGTCGATGCCAGTATCGTAGCCGTCCATGTTCGGCATTATTTGAGAACGTTTCGGGACGAGGACGAAAAAGGGCTGAGCCGACGTTTTGAGAGAGAAAGACGCAGGCAGTAGAAGAGCGGCGTGCTCGGGCGAACGAACAACGTCGGACTGCGCTGGAGAATGAAGCCAGAGGGTGGTAGCAGGAGGCAAAGGAGGTTGCCAGGCGTTAGAAACCATCGGCGGAGAAAGTGCCATCCGATAGGACGGTTCAGGGTCAATAGACATGAGAAATCTTTCAAGTCTATTGAATTAATAAAAGAGGAAAAGAAGTCTCCTTAAAATGCGGCCTCGTGTGATGAAGAATCGAAGTCGCTATTTTGAGCAGATTATAATCAAAAGGCCTCCGAGGGAGAGGTTATGGGCTGAGTTTTCGAACTTACGAGTTCTCAGTTTTCAAAGTAGAGGCGGTTATATCCTAGGAAGACCGGGATAGCCCCTCGGAAACAAGACGCAACCTAGTCGGGACCGACGAAGGTTTTTCAACCGTGAGAATGATCTGCACGGAACAATCGGAAAGTCCGAATAAGGGTTCTTGATAAACTCTTTTGACAGAATATGTCAACAAGTGCACCGAGGGTCGAGTTAAATGACGAATAATAGAATTCCTCGCGAAGCTATCATTCCGAGGAACGCTAAGTCGATGGATTATGATCGCGCATGTCCGCGACCGGGGACGGTCGAGATTTAGTGAAGGGGAGATGATACGACTGCTAAATAAACAGGCGTGTAATCTTGCATTTTTGCAATTTTGGTGCGCACACCAATGCCTCTATCTGGTGATATACAATTAGGGTCAGAGTCGAGCTCCGAGCTGCTGATCGAGTGTTAATGATGCATATACGAGCGGGAATTCGGTAGTATGGTAAATACTTGGCTGTTCTACCAAATGGCAGTCGGTATACCAACTCGAAAGGGTTCCGAGGAACGAAATGCTAGGCACCATACCCAGGAGATATACCCATAACAAAAGACCATTGCACGAACATATTCCGAGGAAGACTTTTTCAAGATTTCTTACTAGGAAAATGATTGTTTCGAGAAATATGCATATTGCAGACTTCCGAGGAACTATAAATAGCGCGTCTAGTAGGAACAGTGGTTCCGAGGAACTGGAAATATATGAAGAATACTATTTTTGGGTAACGCCCAACTCACAGAGAGGAAAGAATGGCTTTCCTCGGAATCGAACTCAGGCCCGAGGAACACTTCGGGGTCGGAATTACTCGTCGGGAATATCGGCTTTTCACGGTGGCGTGATTTGCGCGACATTACGGCATGACCAATTAAGATAACATAAAGAAAAGGAGTAGTACTCTGGCGCCGCGCATACACGCGTACCCGGCAGCGAACCCTCGCGCCCTGGCTCCACAATTGAGGCCAGAAAAGGTATAATGAAAGGTACAGAGCGGAAAGATCGAACCAATAGGCAGAGAGAGAGCAGGACGCGCGTCCGGCAGCTCCCTCGGAAGGGTTCTTGGCAGTCCCTCGGGATAATCTGGCTGACTGTCCGACCCAAAAACAGGCATATTTACGCGCGGGGCATCGGAGAAATAAACACCACCACTCAATTATTACTGTAGAATATTTACTCATCACTCTTGTAAAAATGTATATAAACCCACCAGAAACGCGAGGAACAGTATCATATCGAACCCCCCACTTGCCCAGACCTCGGTCCAAGCTAGTAAAACGGTTGCGGTGTGGTCTGTGACGTTCCGCGGAGATTTGTTACCAAACATTTCTTAGCTAGTTACATATAAAGTGAATTTGTTGGCATAACCAAAGTGGGCGTGTTGTGTGCGTGAGTCAATCGAGGCCACCCTCAAATAAGCTTTCAAAGGTACCCGAGCTCTGGTTCAACTTGGGTCAATTGTGTGAACGGTTCGCTGTAGCACAGTTCCTCTCCGTGTTGCATCGGGGTTGTAAATTGTTACTAAGAAGTACGCTGGGTTAAACCCCGGGTGTTTCTACTGAGGTTCGCAAGGTTTCGCCCCTTGGACGCTTCAAAAACCTTTCCGAGGAACCTACTTCCGAGGAATCTAAATATAAAAACCAATACATTGTTCACTCGTGTACTTTGTGACCGAAATCTATCAACCCGAGGACTCTTTAGTTCGAAGTTTGATCTGATACGTTTCTAAGAAACGAAGAGTGCTTTCCGAGGAAACATTAATCTTACCTGTATACTGCAGGGTGACCCGAACTCAAATTGTTGAGACTTCTGACATACCAAGGTTCATTGGTTGTTGTGTGTGTGTGTGTGGATTGAAGGTTTTAAGTGGTAGTTGCTTTGCAGTAACGTTCCGCGGAAGATCCTAAATCTATTTTAAGTTCACGCTAGTGTGTCGGAGTCGCCGTCTCAACGGAAAGTGACTGTACGCTTTCCATCAATAACCACAGTTACCCTGTGTCCGTCCAGGAAAGACAGGACCCAAGATATGGTCAAACGTGGGAAGCCGAGGGCAGCTAATTCCTGCGCAACGACCCGGTGGCTGATTCCGTTGAACGCACCCTTGAGGTCGAAGAAGAGGGTTGAGACAACCTTTCCCTCATCCAACTGGGTGCGGGCACGATGGATGAAGGCGTCCGCTGCTTGCTGGGTACTGCGTCCCGGCCTACCACCGAACTGGCTTTCCTCGAGCAGGCCTCTTGACTCCATGTCGAAGGAGATGCGGCCAGCCATTAACCGTTCTAGTGGCTTCGCCAACGCCTCCGCATGCTGCTCAACCGGACGATATGCCTTTGGACTGGTCTTGTCTTTCTTCCCTGCCTTCGGGTAGGTACGGCGTTCGAAGACTTGAGTCTTGTGGGGTAGAGCCCCAGGCGGACTGAGGCCTTGAAGACCGCATAAACCCAGTCGGCTATGGCGGGCCACGCTTTACGGACAAAGCCCATCTGCATACCATGAGAGTCCGGGGCCTTCCACGCATCTCCCGTCCAGATCGCCGCATCCACCTCTGCATCCGTGACTTCCTCCGCTCGCCTTTCCTCCAATATCTCCAGCTCCGCGACCATTCTCCTCCTTTCCTCTGCTCTCTCTCGCTCCTCATTGACCTCCCTTTCCCTGCTACTATCGATCGCCCTATCATCCGAGCTACCTACTTGTTGGTTTTATTGATTTTATTGATTTTTTGATTTTGTTCATCGTCCTCGTCTTCACTAGCTTTTTTCCCCCTTTCATCCTGGCCCTCCCCGTCTCCTTGAACTATCACCGCCCCTTACCAAACCAAGCACGCCCCAGGATCTTCCCCCGAGCCAGGTGTCCCACTGCTGCCTCGCCCGTCTCCGGGTCGATCAGCGATGGAAACACACCTCGCCGGCGACCGCGTAGTCGACTAAGGACGTCGTACACGTTCACACGGTCGAGGTCGTGGATGAAAGTACGATACGCTAGCTCCTTCGCAGCCGTGATGGCGCGATAGAGGTCACGTCGCGCTTCCAACCACGACTGGCGCGCAGAAGGGACACGATGTCGTTGGAACCACCGAGTTTTGCGACGTAGGTCCGCGAGCAGGGCTTTGATCTCGGGGTTCCACACCGCTTGACCGTCCGGACGGGCGCCGCCTCGCTGTTGAGTCCCCAAGGCAAGAACCAGGGCCGAACAAAGTAGATCTGTAGCGTCATCTAGTTCCGCCTGAGAGGAAATGGGGGGGATAGGGCGGTCAAGTTCATGTCGGAGGATTGCGAGGAATTTTGTTGACATTCATGGAGTCAGGGTTGAAGTGAGTAGACGAGGGTTTTCGCCACATCCAGTTCCAGCTCGTAGATAATCGGCAAGTGGTCGCTACCAAGCCCGAGGCAAGTACTAACGTCCACACTGCGGATATTCCACAAGAGGGAAGGTGAGGCAAAGCCCAGGTCGATCACGTTGCCCGAAGGAAGGTGAGTGGGAACATCCGGCGGGGTGACAAGCGCAAGCGGGAATGCTACCAGGAGGTCATGAAGATCGAAATCTTCCCGGCGTACCAAGGTCTTGGTGTTTGAGTCCCACAAGACGTGATGCGAGTTGGAGTCCATCACCAGAAAGATCTCGGCTCGTCGGCCTAGTCGTTCCAGAACTGTCGCAAGCAAGCCAACCCCCGCTCGAGTATCACAGTCATTGTAAAGGTTGATGAGAGTAATCTTTCGGTTTCCTACCGTGAGGTCAACGATGAGTAGATCAGGGGAAGTGGAGAGGTCCGGACGTGGGCAAATGCAGGAGGCGGGAATGGATGCCTCCCTGAGATAAATAGATGTGCGGTGTCGTGTATCGCAGATTGGGGTGATTTGATAATAACCAGTGTAGTCAAAAGATGTGATTTCCTTCTCCCATGGTTCCTGGAGACAGATGATGTCAAAGCCGTACTCACCCATGAGAATCTCGAGTGGGTTACGCGACTTCCAGGTGTTACTCTGAACTAGCCGAAGCATCATAGACGCTCGGGCAGCCGCGGCGCCATGGGGGGAGAGGGGGATGCGAAGTTGGTAAGTCCAGTCATTGACGAGAGGGGGGTAAGATGCTGAGCTGGGGAAGATTGCGGGCGGTACGCAGACTGCTCGTCAAGGGTTTGGCAAAGATCTGCCGCCCTTTGCCGCAACTGGTCAGCGATGCGCTTACGAGCTGGGCAGACAAAACTGTCCGAACGGTGAGTACCGCTGCAGTTTATACACACTGGCTTCTCCATGCAGACCGGTCCATGTGCATCCTTGCCACAACCCCCGCATCGCGGGGACTCGTTTGTACTACAACGAGAGCGAGTGTGCCCGTACATGAAGCACCCCCAACACTGGATGACACGAAGGTGGGGGAAACCTCGACCTACTGCCGGCGCCGTACCCGCTAGGATCACCCGACCCGCTGCTACCGCTTTGTCAACCATTTCCCTGGACTGCAGACGAACGAATAGCGAGCCCGCTCGGGGTGGCTTCCGATTCGCTGCAATCATGGCCGAGATCTTGGCCTCGCTAGGTGGCTTGTTGACCCATGTAGGGAGACCCACTAACGGCCCCAGGTGTGGGTTCCGTTCCTCCAATTCACGCTTAACACCCTCCATCGAGCTTACGCTCGTGAAAGAGACCCCGTCTACTTGGATGTAAGAGTGTGTGGCTGCGGGGGCAATGCGGCCTCCCGGGAAGACCGCAGGTGACCACACTTCCCAGCTCTCCGAGAGCACCCGAAGGTCGTCTTTAGTCCTCGGGACAACAAAAATCCCGCTCACCGAGAGCTTCTGCGTATAGACGATGGTTGGCAAACTCAATGGTGCGAGGTGAGCATTCAATTTGTGTAGGATCTCATGGTAGGGTAGAGCGAGGATGGGTGGGGGGGTGCCATCGAAGCGTACAAGGATTCGTTCTTCGGACGGGTTGGGAGAGGGGGAGGTTTCTGCTTGATCTTGGGGGCAGGGGCGGGTGAGGCGGCGACTGAGGCGTACGAGAGGGGCGAAGCCGCCATTGATGCTAGCGGTGCAAGTTTAACGGCCTCGACCGTCCTGGAAAGAGATTGGATCGCTTTATGCTGCGCTTCAACCTGTTCTGCGAGTGCCTTCACTGGGAGACAACGGCGCGGGTGACGATCGAGCTGAGCGAGGCCGGAGAGTCGTCCGTGGGTGGGAACTCATGGTGGTTGGTCAGGCGATTCAAGACGGCCTCGAGCAGATCAAAGCACGGTTTAGTAGGCGCGGATGAGCTGTACAGTCTCATGGTTGCCACCGTCTCCTTGAGGATGTCAGCGAGCGCATCTAGATTGGTCGCCGCTTCTGCTCTGTCCCTTAGCCCAACGTAGCGCGCCTTCTTTGCACTGTCACGCCTTCGTCCCGGGGACGTGTCTGAGAAGGAGCTCTCAACAACCTGGTCAGCAGTGATTACGGGGGCAGGCGAGGGTGTTTCTTGCCTGTCCGCGCTAGGCGGAAGCCCGTCCTGCACGCTAGGTGCCTGACGGGCCCCCCCTCGCTTTCCTTGGGCGTCACGGTGCTGGGTAGCAGGCGTGCCCGTATCCAAGGTCACTTGCGGGGTTGTCGGGACGTCTTCTCTGTTGGTGGCCAAGTCGCTAGGTCCCTTGTGTTGCTTTGACCTGGTTTGAGGGGCAGTCGGAGGGGGCGAGCCGTCCGGCGAGGTGGTAGTCGCGGGTGTAGCTTTCTTGGAGGTTTTCTTGGGTTTCGGGGTGCGCGCGGGAGTTATTACGACGGCATCTCTGGGAATAGGAGGGACGCGTCGCGACTTGCGCACAGTGATGTTCGCGTCTTGGTTCGCGTTCGAAGTCCCCGTTGGCAGCGTGGCAATGCCGTTTACTTCCGCACGGTTTTCAGGCACAGCTTCGGAACCCGGGACGTAGATCAAATTATACGCGTTATCGGCAAGGCGGAGGCCGGTGGTTGGTAGGATGGGTTGTCGGAGTCTGGGGGTGTTGTGTCCGGGGGTTTCGCCATGATGGTCGAGTCTAAAGATCCATCAAGCATACACGTCTATTCGGACATATTCTTTTCATGAGAGAAAATGTCTTGCAATTTCCGAGCGAAGTCGGGATACAGGTGCTTCGCGGATCCTTGCCATCCGCCTCCATCCGCACAGCCGCTTTTCCGCGTCCTTCTCGAGACAGACGACCACCCAAGTCTCTGCCTTTGATCCGGCTCTATCCTAGCTTTCGCTGCTGTCCGCCTCGGGCCCGCGTTCGCCGACCTAATCCAAATCGGAAGCTATTTTCTGCGCGACGTGATTGCGTGATATCATGCGTCTGCTCCTCTCATACCTGGGAACCTTCCTCCCTCACCGCAAACTCTCATCCTTTGGCCCACCTGTGTCCTACAAAGACATGCCTTCCGGTAGCGCCCTTTGTCGCCTCCCTCGATCACAGGACAAGACAGACTAAATGACAGCTGCAGGCTCGAACGAGATAGCCATATTCGCGTCTGGTGGGTATATACTACATCTGGACGTTCCCGCAGATTGCCAATGCCCCGCGCCCGCGCAGGCTGCTTCTGGGGCACTGAGCACATCTTCCTGAAGCACTTCCCGCCCAAGCCCGCCCCAGGCAAGGGCATCATCGCCACTGCAGTCGGGTACACCGGCGGGAAGGCGTCTTCGGCGAACCCCGACTATAAGACCGTGTGCAGCGGGACGACGGACCATGCTGAGGCGGTACGGATCGAGTTCGACCCCACAGCGGTCGGGTACGCGGACCTCGTCGAGTTCTTCTATCGCACGCACGATCCGACGACTGTGAATCGGCAGGGAGGGGATGTTGGGACGCGTGAGTGCCGGCTTGACTTGGCGCCGCATTGGGCCCGGGTTCTTCTCATGTTCTCACATCGGACTGCTCTCACAGAATATCGTTCAGCCATCTTCACGACGACGCCTGAGCAGGCTTCCATTGCAAGGCGCGTCACGGAGGAGGTGCAAGCGAAGCACTTTACTCCGAAGGTGCTTTTGTTTTGCCTCTGCCTACTCTAGCCCGTTGTCCTCAATCTTCATCCTAGGGTACGAGAATCGTGACGGAGATTCACGAGGCTGGTCCGTGGTGGAACGCCGAGGATTATCATCAGTTGTACCTTTTCAAAAACCCAGGCGGATACCAGTGCCCTACGCACCGACTGCATTGGTAGGAATGGATGATGAAATAACAGTCAGCTATACCGGTGAGGAGGGCATCTGTATCAGTGTATGTATTTCTACTTCGAAAAGCATGCTTCATCGCGCTCGACGATCGTACCGCGGCTCACCGCCAGAATCTTCGACAAGCAGTCGAATATGATGTAGTAAGATTTGCTCGTGGCGTTGATAGTCTGGTGGTCTGCGTATCCCTCTCACTCATTCCGGCACGCCTGTCAATATCCGAGCATTCAACTGTGTTCAACGAAATGTTACTTTGGGCCAGTGCGACTACATATGTATCGCCCACAGTATGGCACCATCGGAATCAAAAAAATCGCCAAACTGTCTGATTCTCCCGAACTCCGACCGTAGCGGTAGAGGCGTGGAACGAAGGCCGGGCGCGCAGTGCGCTCGCCATGGGCGGGGGAACACCTTGAATGTTTCCCGTGGTGTTGGATCAAGTGAAGACGATAAGCCTGAAACTGAGCGCCAAAAAATGAGAAAATTCGAGAAGCTGAATGGGATGGGGACGAACGGAAATCTAGAGGTGGGGTGACTTGGCAATGGCAGGAGCGATGGATCCAATCCCAAACTGGGAGGACAAATCCCCGAAGGCGGACGCGTAGTTCTTCCCCGCAGCAGAGCCCGGCAGAAGAGCACACGCCGCCCCTGGCGCGGGCGCGATGTTGGACTTGGGAGTCTTGGATTTGCTCTTCTTGGAAGAGACGCTGGGCGCCAGGCCTCCGCCGAGGCCGTACGATGATTGCAGGGCCGCGAAGGCGGCTTCAAAGTCTTTCGACTGGAGGATGTGGTAGACGCGATGGAGGACGCGATGAGGGATGAGGCAGATGAGGCAGCAGACATTGTAGTAGTGTGCAGGAGGATTCGACTGGGTGTCTCGAGGAGTTGATTAAGGATTCGCCTCTTGCAGGACAGATTTTATAGACGTCGAGCATAGCTGCGGACAGGATACGCAGCCCAGGTACGAATCCCGCAGCCCGCCGCATACAGGGATGAAGTTGATCGCAGTGATGTCCGCAGCGCGCGCCCAGCCAGTGCGCATTGTCAAAATTCACAAGTCAAAGAGCCTTGGATTGGGCTGCTGCCTGGCGCGTCGGCGCGACGTGGTGGATAGCCTCCTATAGCTTCTGAAGGTTACGAGAGCCAGATCTGAGAAGTTGGAAATGGTGGACAAACAATCGTCAGCAATCCTGGTCTTGACCACGACAACTGTACTACTTGTTCTGCGTCTGCAACGGTTCCCCTCGATTGTTTGAGCAATGGCTTGTACGTTGTGAGCCAGGGGATTGGAATCCGTATTTGTCTTGGAACGTGTATGATCGGTAATGGCATACCCTTCACACCAACACTTTTCTTTCCGATGGGGACCGTCGGCGCATCTACAACCTCCTGGCTGGTCCGCAAGAGGCCGCTCACCTCGCAAAGAAACCACCCGCTTGCAGTCGTTCGTCAAGTAGCTCTAAGCAAAACGCGAGCGACTGACCGAAATTCGAATCTACGGAATCGTACCTCTTGTTTGTCTCTCCTGCTCGTGGAGTCCCCGCGGCGTCGTACGAGAGCCGTTCTCCGATCGACCTGCTAGCATGAGCGGAGCGGAGACTCCGTTGCTACTGTGCCACGTTTTCCAGCATTGGAGCAGCCTAGCTTTGTCGACCCCTCGCTTTTGAGCATCTCTTCAAATCATCTCCCAAGTTAAACTGCCTTTTGCCGCTCTTCCTACTTGTGCACATCACGACCACCACCACTTGCAGCAGACAGTTCCAGGCCGGGCTTCCTCAACTCCCTCGCCGGCGTCATCTTCACCCTCTGCACCGTCCTCGGCTCACAGTCCAAGACGTTCTCCGTCTCCAGCAAGTCCACCATCATCGTCACCGGCGCGCTGACGGCGTTCGTGCTCATACGGGCGCTGAAGAAGCAGCACGATGCGGAGGTGGGGAAGCAGCGCGCGGGGAAGCACGGGGAGGGGTTTGTGGCTCTGACGAAGAGGAAGCTGGGGCTTGGGGGGCAGTGCTGTTTGATCTTTTTTTTTTTGCTTCGGGGGCTGTCTGTAGCACTGAATGTACTAACTACTAACACTCATCTTGTGTCAATTGGAGGGAATACGCTAGCTTTTCTCGTATCCTTGAAAGCTTGAGGCTCGATAACGACGCGCATGTCGTCTTTATTAGAAGCAAAGCTCATCCTTCGGGCCGTCGAAGACAAGCTGCAAGCGGTACCCCTCAGTTACTCTGTCGACGGCTACAGAACCAGGGTCACTTCATACACTCTTAGAGATCAACTGGGCAAAAACGAAAAAAAGATTGGATGCTGCTGTTCTGGCTACTAAACGCAGCTACCTATGTCGCCAACGATCGATGTCCAAAAATCCGAGTTCGTCCGACTGTCTGGGGTGAGATACAAGGTGCGAAGACAGGACGATGGGTCCGACGAATTGTGTCCCCTCCCAGCCGGGTCCTTTCGCGCATGAAACGAAGGCCGGGCGTGCAGCGCGCTCGCCAGTAAGGCGATGGAGCAATATTTCCCGTGATGTTGGATCAAGTGAAGACGAAAAGTCCGAAACTGTGCGTGCGCCAAAAGATGAGAAGATTCAAGAGGCTGAATGGGATGAGGACGGACCAAATTCTAGAGGTAAGGTGATTTGGCAGGAGCGATGGATCCAATCCCGAATTGGGAGGACAAATCCCCGAAGGCGGACCCGTAGTTCTTCCCCGCAGCAGAGCTTGGCGGGACAGCACGGACAGCACACGCCGCCCCGGGCGCGGGCGCGACATTAGACTTGGGGGCCTTGGATTTGCTCTTCTTGGAAGAGACGCTGGGCGCCAGGCCTCCGCCGAGGCCGTACGATGATTGCAGGGCCGCGAAGGCGGCTTCAAAGTCTTTCGACTGGGAGGATGTGGTAGACGCGATGGAGGACGCGATAAGGGACGAGGCAGATGAGGCAGCAGACATCGTAGTAGTGCGCAGGAGGATTCGACTGGTTGTCTCGAGGAGTTGATTATAGATTCGCCTCTTGCAGGACAGTTTTTATAGACGTCGAGCATAGCTGCGGACGGAATACGCAGCCCAGGTACGAATCACGCAGCCCGCCGCATACAGGCTCCAAGTTGTCCGCAGTGACGTCCGCAGTGCGCGCCCACTGGTGGCAGCTGCGCATTCTGATGATTGACATCTGGTCAGAAGCTAGTCGGAACTAGTAGACCGCTGCCGGACGCGTCGACGCGACATGATCGCCTGCCGCAGTTTCTGCCCCCGCATTTGAGCGATGGCTTGGACGTTGTTTTTTGAATGAGGTCTGTTGAACATGTGTAGTAATGGTAACATGGCGAATAGCGGTGCTGTAGCTCTGCGATTGGGGCGAGCGTTGTGACGATGGGGGACTTGAGCGGAAGACGATGGCGGGCGAAGGAACGAGGTCGTGGAGTTCGCGACCTCTCCGAGTCCCAGAGCGCCTCTGTTTGCAAGATGGTAGTATACATTGACCACTTGAAGTGCGAGTGATACATCAACAATTTGAAAACTACATAGTTACACTCTGCCTCCACTGCTGCAGGCGGGAAGCGCGCTCTTCCTCCTCGCGCATCCGCTCCTGCTCTTCACGACGCCGACGCTCGATCGCAGCAGGACTGTTCGCCCACAAGAGTAGAACGAGGTCTTCCGCATCCAATATATCTTGCTCCTGTGCGCGTCGCGCGTGCTTGTGCTCCGGGTTAAGTTGGTTATGGGTTCTGTGAGCAGGCGCCGGGCGAGGCAGATTCGGTCGGTTGGAGACGCCCAGGTAACTGTGCGCATTTTTACCCCACCAGTGGATAGCAGCGACTCCATAGTTGTAGTGGAGAAGTAGGGGCGAGGGCTTTGCGATCTTGGTGTCCTTCCCGAACGCGGCATCCGAGTTATTGGGCAATCGGCGTTGCAATCGCGCGTTTGCCTCGAACCACTGTATCGTGTAACGCATTTCATCGGGATACTCGACCTCACCATCGTCATGGTACAAGGTAAGCGCATGGCGGGCGGGATGTCATCGACCTCAAGTACAGGGTTTGGGGTCTGACAGCGATAATTGTAAGCGGCTTGAGATGGCATAGCTCT
>QVIE01002839.1:0-12867 GCA_013387415.1 Panellus pusillus | reverse complement strand
CTAGGCAATAATCCTCACTGGTTTCGGGAACGGGCGGGTACACCCGCAATGTCTCGCGCACTGTACCCATCGGATTTACTGACTGTCGGCCGCGTGCATGTGAGAAGGGACATACCCACGCATTCCAGGTACCCCAGGGCGTTGAGCTCGTCCAGAGAGGGGCTCTCCGTCGAAACGCTGAGAAGTTCCTCTCGTAGGCGCGACTGCGCAGCCGGATTCTGGGTCAGCGCGAACAGCGCATAAGTGAGCGCGGTGCTGAGGACGCAAATCAAACATTGAGAAATCTGGAATGTGAGACGGTTTTGCAGTAGCTTAACCTCGTAGTTTCGTGACCAGCCACAAGAAACGTGGGCACTTCTACAACGCAATGTTCAGAGCACTGCACCTAGATGCGAAGAGAAAGGACGCACGCGCAAGCACATCCTCATCACTCAATCTTTGGCTCGGCAGCACGTCCTTTGCCGTATTCGCGCGCACGAGAAGCGAAAATAGATCGCGAGCCCCCTCGGACCCTCCGCCGTTCCAACGATCTGGCGCTTGCGTTCCGCAAGGAGGCGCGCACCGATGCGGTTCAATGTTGCCTGCGACCTGAGGTGTACTTTGTCTCGTTTTGTCGGCTGCCATATGTACGGAAGGAAGATTGAGAGGGGAAGGGAAATGGAAAAAATGGAAATGAAACTCACTATGAGCCGAAATACGGGGAATCGGAACCGCAGCAACCGAACGATAGCCTGACGGAAGCCGCCGGTAGTTTCAGCATCGACGAGGCCCTCAAAAGCTTCTGAAAGCTCCTCGGGTGCGTCATGCTGCTCCACACCAAGCGCGTTGATTCGGTAGTCGAAACCTAGGTATTTCGGAGTCTAGGAGGTTGATACAGGGACAAGGCTGAGAAATGCTTACCTGCCAGGCCGATCATATCAAGGCTGGCTTTGTTCAACCACGAGAGGACTTCAATGCGCACAGCACCGCCGTTGGCAACAACTTGGGAGGCCAGATGTCTCGAAGCTGCACATTGTCAGGAAATGCAGCCGGTTTCATGGAAAAGAAAAAGATACCTGCACCGATACATCCATGAAAATGCTCGTCAGTTCACGGACCTGGGGTACGCCAAACGCAGGGTTCTAGAGGGGTAGGTCGACGGTATATCGAACGACGAGGATGCCAATATTGAATACCATGATCTTGCGCTGGAAGATGCTGCGAGTTAGCGACCATCTTCTACTCGAGTGTGCGAGCTGACCTGCTTCTTGTGCTCGTCGCCCTCGACCACAATCATACCTGTGAAAATTGGCGTTCGTATCGACACAATCAACTTGAAAAGTAGCTTCCTGGACCAACGATGCGCCCGAGAGTGAAACGGGAAGCCTCGGATTTCTGGAATATGTATCTCAGCTACACCGAAAGTAAATGGTACAGGAAAAAGTACCTGATAGACGTCAGTCCGAGTGAGAAAATGCTGAACCGCCTTCGTATCCGCGGTATATAACCGAGACTTTCCCTGTCAAACGCAGCTCTGAGGGCTGTGATTCTTCGTACAAAGCTAACGCACGAAGAAGCCATGATATTGGAAAGTCCCACCGTATCTTTGAACCATCTGATCCTGCAGGACGCCTGTCTCCTAGTTCTCTACAGTTATCAGTTTTCTTTTCAAGAACAGAGAGACCAACGTCTTTCATGAATTCCAAACGGTTTCCGAAAAACCAGTGGGTCGATTTGGGACCAGGCAATAGACGGGTCGGCGACGTGTGCTCGTCGTATATGAAGATGAGCACTCGGTACAAGGCGTACGCAGCGATCGAGCCGGCCACCGAGGCGCAAAGTCTTCCGAGCATGATGGGAAGTAGAGAAAGAGTGGACCGATTTATGCCGTGTTTATACGTTGTCATTGATCATGATCGTCAAGAAGTCGAACCATTTCTCGTCAGATCATGTACCGCTATATCCGGCTTCAGTCTCGCTCTCATGTTGCCTTGATTCTGATTGGGGTTCTACTGTAAGTTTGGATTTATCAAGATAGAAAAGAGCAGCCGAACAACGGCCGCTAGTGCCGTGTCGTGCCGGAGCTCCGCTTCGATCAATAAGGATGATGGCTGTGACACGGATCAATGACGGATCAACCTGTTCTTAGCCTCACCTGGAGGCTCACCGTATCTGGCGTGCGTCGGCAAGGACCGGCATCATCATGAAGCAGCGCAACGGAACAGAACGGAACCCAGGTTTCTGGACTCAACGAAACCCGCGGAGAATCACAGTAAGGGTGCTAAGGTATACAGTTACAGGCGGTCTATATGGTAGTCCATTAAGTATACAGTCCATGCGCCCCAGGCGCGCATATCAAATCATCTTTTTCTCCGTCTCCGCGGCCAGCTTCCGCAAAAACAAGACTCGCACCGCGGCTGCCCACCCCATGAATACAGTAAGCAGCACAGCACCGCGAATCACTGCGCTACTTGCTCCAGTAGCGAATACGGCTACCGCGAACGCGAGGATCAAGCCGATCACCCTGTTTAAGGACAGGAATGTTCATTAGAGAATAAGGGATGAAGCTCAAAAGTCACAACGTACGCTCCAGCGACAAGCTCGTACGGCATGTTGAGGTACAGCGCCATCATGCCAAGGCCCTCTTTCGCCTTCTCGGCGCCTTGCAGAGCAGCCCCCACGGGCGCTGTTGCGAGGTCGCCGACATTCTTGCCGACATTGCTGGAAAGATCCCTGACGCCATCTAGGCTGCGAAAGTTGCGACGTGTGTAGGCTAGATGTAACGTTAAAAAATGACAGGACGCACGTAGCCCCCAAGCCGTCTGTTCCGGACTCCGCTACGCTCGCTCTGGAGTCTTCAACCTGTTGAAGGAAAGCCATTGGATAGACAGTAAAATCACAGAGCGTCGAATGAGGAGGGAACACATGGGTCGCCTGGAGCTGCTTTAAATAGTTGCAAGATGGAGGGTTGATGTACATTCAACATGACATCACCATGATCACACGGTTGCAATTGGAGCATGTCAAGCACCTGGTTGGCGCAAGTTCGCTCGACTAAGTAACGAGCTCGGTACAAATACATAGCGTGAGGGTACATGGGGATGCAGCGTCGCAAGTATTACACATCTTCCTGACTACGAAGCGAAGGGATTAGTCACTGTCTCGAGTCCAATCAAAAATGCGAGACACCGAAAGACATCGAATTCACTCACAGCAACGAAAGAGTAACATCCCATGGACCCGTGCTCGAATCTGCACATCGACGTCGAGGTTGAGGTCGAGACGCAGCTTGAGGGTGTCTTTCCCGCCGCCTTCTTCCTTCTGCGCTGCCTGCCCGCCGCCTGCGGCATTAGTGACCTGCCCGAGGGTATTCCCGAGCATTTGTCCGCCTTGCTGCGCCAAGTCACTTCCAGGCTGCAAGCCCTGGAGCTGCTGGTCGTTAGGCTGCTGGGATTGTCGTGAGCGACCCTGCTGTCGGCGCGACTGCCTCGGCTGATTTTGTTGTTGTTCTTCCATCTGCGGAGCGGGAGACGGAGAACGAGAGGGAGAACGGGATTGAGAGTGAGAATCGGACATGATGAAAGACTCAGGTTGGATAGTTGCTTGCGCGGGAGACTCTCCACCGGTATTTAAGGTGACTGTTGCCAGTGGGTGTGGAGACTTGCCAATCTGTTCTTCGTGGTGTCAAGACTGAGGTCATTTTCATCATCGTTTCCTTGTGAAAGATACCACGATCGTATTATGAACGACATGATCAGTGTCAAGTTACGTTGAACCTCCTGGGCCCTAGGGCCCGGCTGCGGCTGACTCGGCTCGGCTTTCAACAGTGGCTCCGGAGCCATCTGGCGCCTCTCAAAGCTGAACCGCGCTATTGGTTCCAACGGCTCCTGGTCTTGTTTGAAGACAGAAGACCTGGCGCCATAGCTATGACACTACTTACATGGAGCCGCTCAAGTCGAGATGAAAGCCTATTTTTGTAGCCCGCATGCTCGTGTGCTATGTATGGAAGCTGTCAGTGAGGCTGTTGTCGGCTTCGCATGGTTACAGAATGTCGGAGTGTGCCCATCGCCACCTAGTGACCTGCAAGAATCTCTGACGTCAGGGGAGGCCTAGGCTATAAACAAGTGGATGAGGGGAAAATCAAACAAAAGATTCAAGGCTCCAAGCCGATGGAAGCCGCGGCTCAGCTGGCGAGAAAAGAGCTGAGTCGCGAGAGCTAACTTCACTGGATTCGACACATAGTTTGCGGAGCGAATTATCTGCAATTTCCCAGTTTTTGCGCTTTCCACTGCCAGTTGGGTCGCAGACGAGTAATCTAGTCATGAATCTATTGATTGCATAAGTACGCGCCACTTACATGCAACCTCAACGGGAAAGCTGGGAAATCGTCATTAATATATGCCTTGCATCACGTCTGACGAGCAGCGACGCCACAGCGGACTCTTCCGCAGCAGGAAAACCCGCATATAAAGCTCCAAAGCCAAGGTACCATCGCATCTCTGTATATATCTTGCACGAGAAATGGACGACGTACCACAGCAGCAGCAGCAGCACGAACTTGATGCCGTCTCGAACGCCAGCACCGATACCCGCACAGACGAACAGAAGGAGCAAGACCGTCAGCTTGCGGAGCGCCTCTCTGCGCTCATCGAGAATGCCAACTCAAAGTGCACACCGCTGTGCAAAATGATCCGCAAGGTATTGACCCTGTTACCTCCTCCCGTTGTACTGCTCCTACCGTGCATGTGCTAACGCTGCCGGCTCCACAGCACATCGAGAACATGGAAGCGCGCAAAGAGGAAGATCGCGACGAGAACGAACTCGTGAACAACGTGCGGCCTTTACTGCAGCAGGCTGAGCAGATTCTCAACGAGACCAACGGCGCTGTGCGGGGTGCCGACCCAGACAATCGCCTCAGCAACAAGGCGAGGCGCAATGTGCAGGACCACAAGGCGACACCGGAGGAGCAGCGCCTCGCGGAAGGACTGAAAGTTGTGCGTGTTTCTTGCGCCACATTCCCCATATCATGTCAATATTTCCAATATAGCTGGTGGAAGAGGTGGGCGGGACAATCGAGTGGGCGCGCGACAAGCTCGACTCGTTCCCGAAGGCGAAGAAGGATCTCGGTCCGCTTCTAGACGCGCTCGGACGTGCGTATTGCAAGGTATTCCACAAATGCTGGTGACTTACATATGGCCCACAGAACCACTAACACAGATCGTCGGCGGCGTCGCGCTTTTGCTGACCGGCGTGCTCAACCTTGTCGGGCGCCTTCTGAGCGGGCTAGGGCTGGACAGCCTTTTCAAGGGTATCGTCGCCGCAACCGGGCTAGACAAGATCTTCCGCGGTCTGGGGCTTGATAAGTGGTTGAAGAGCAAGTAATGCAATGTAGGCTCAGGAGACATACAAATAGAGAACGCGGTTCACCCAACTTCGGTGTTGCGCAAACACGTGACTCGGTGATCGCCGCTGTCACCGTTGTCAGGCGCAACAACAAGTCCGACTTGTCCGATTTCGAGACTCATCGCACAAAAGGGTGTTAGATTGATGCTGCTCAGCGACATTGATTAGGCTGAGAATTCTTTGAGCCTATGGAAAACATATAGAGAGAACATCGGTGTTATATAATATAAGTCACCCGGTCCGAGAAATGACACATGTCTAACATCTTTTGATCATGAAGACAAATGACGCAACAGCATTTGAGAAGCCGCTGCATGATCATTGCAGCCACTGGCCAGGCCAAGTCAATAATGAACTTTAAGAGCATTTTTTTTCGAAAAAAATGTATTTCAACAGAGTCGAACTTAAGACCTCAGCATCAATAATACAGCCATAAGCCGCAACAACTAACCACCACGCCAAGCACCCATACATATGGTGTCTCCAGCGATACAATCTGGTCCGACCAA
Source organism: Panellus pusillus (assembly GCA_013387415.1). NCBI lineage: Eukaryota > Fungi > Basidiomycota > Agaricomycetes > Agaricales > Mycenaceae > Panellus > Panellus pusillus. The sequence continues at coordinate 6,976 of QVIE01002839.1, read as the reverse complement.
GCCTCCAGCCTCATGAGACCATCAGATTTTTGTCCGGACTGCCGCTAGCCTACATGCTCCAGGAACCATATTTTTATCCGGACCCAGTGCTGACTTTCGCCAAAATGTACCTTACCTTACCGGGGTCCTGACTTTGAGTCTCGAAATCGGACAAGTCGGACTTGGTGTTGCGCCTGACAACGGTGACAGCGGCGATCACCGAGTCACGTGTTTGCGCAACACCGTTGGGTGAACCGCGTTTAGTCATACAAATGCAGGGACGGCAATGTAAGTAACCATTGGAGGGGCTCTCGGGCCTTCTGAGCTATAATCAGCCGACCCGTCGGTGGCTATGAGCATCGATCAAGTGGCTCGCGAAGAGGTGAAATCGTCCGGAGGTGGGGGATGGATTTGGGATGGATCATGATTCATGTGCATGAGGGCCGAATCCTGATGCTTCGGAATCGCTATGTACAAACAACCGGCTGTGGCTATCCGCACAGCCACAGAACAATGTCACAATCTTCTCAAGCTGATCTCTCCTCTCAAATCTGTTTTTGCGGTCCAACGCCAGTAGACCTGGGTTTTGAAAAGAGACTCTCGCATTCATCCTGTTTTTACATGCTCTCTTGAAAAATCCGACTTAGAACGACCCGCCAGACACCGGCGCATTCTTCACCGCACCCGCTGAGCCGCCGCTGACGGTCAGCCCAGACCAATTCCACGTCCTAAAATTGTATAGCCATGAGCCACGCGGCAATGATCACGGGATGATGAATTCACCCATCACAGCTGCTCGTGCTTCCACAGTTCACCTCGACGCGCTTCGCTGAAGCCCACGGAAATTGTGTTCGTCCCGGAAAACGTCACTGTCTGCAAGATGTTATTCAGACGCTGAGAACAAAGATACAGAGTCCACTGACGTTGATGACAACACCGGTCCCCGGCGTTCCTACAACACACGCATGCGTTGGGTTTGGTTCAAGATTTTCGTGGGTGAAGGCGCACCAAGAGTGGAGGGATAACTCTGATCAATGAGAACGCCGTACTCCGTAATCCCCGAGAGCTTGTTGTTCGAGTACGTGACGTCGGTGACCGTCGAATCGCTGGCCGTTGCGTCCGTCTTGATGCGTAATCCGTTGACGCTGTTCGTGACGGTGTTGCCAGTGATCTGCACGTTGGAAACGGTGACGCCGCTACTAATCGAGCCCTGCATTGGGTGTATCAATTGGCCATGGCAATGGAATAAGCAGGAAGGGACGTACGACAGAGATGCCGTGCCCGCCGCTGCACGTATTGCCTGAGAAAGTAATGCTCGTACCCTTGTTGATGGCCAGACAGTCGTCTTATGTTCGAAAGCGTAAATCAGGACTATATCTCACATCTATGGCAAAACGCACCCTGATTGGCGACCGTGCTCGACTCAATCGTGACGTCGTTCGCGGAGACGTCGAACCCGTCGGTGTTCGCACCTGGCAAATCGCGAATATATGGCGGCACATGTCTGATTTCGATCGAGACGCACCCGCGGGTTCAGAGCCCGATTTACTGTTGGACGCTGAACCAGCGGCTGGAATCCACATCAAAGAGGTGGACAAAAGGGTAGTACTGACCATTACTTACAATTGTCGACGGTGATGTCACTGACGGTCAGGGAGGATCCACCTTTCAAAGAATTAAGTCGGCTCAGAAGTACGGATGAAAGCCCTTACCAATGGCGATCGCCCGTCCGGGGGAGTTGACAAGCTTCAGGTTTGTGAAGCTGCCACCCATGTTGATGCGCAGCATTGGGTCGGGCTTGGTCACGCCGCCGTTGATTCCTTGCTGCGATAGATCCGTTCCATCAGACGTCAATTGCATAGAAAGCGAGGAATCTATAGGTACCCCGTCCTGAGTGAAACATTCAGGGTCAGAACGCTGCCGCACAAGTACGTTTCGCTCTCACCCAATATTGATCTCCCTGTCCGAGGAGCTCGTGTCCGCCTCCATTGACTGCATGTCCATTCATGAGAAGAGAGAAGTGTTGGTAGATTGCGAAAACGATACAGACAGGTAATGTCGTTCCCTGTGATGGTCTGAATATGGCTCAATCTTTTGACTGTCCGTGAGACGAGGAGTGGTAGGCGACTCACCATGAGCGGACCGCCCATTCCTTGCCAAAGCGATTCGTTATTTCCAGCTGCCTCCGCAGTATCAGAGCCTGCAACGAGCATCTGCGAAAACTGCGGGCGACGATTCAGTAAGACATACGAGGCGGACAGACGGAAACTACTGACAGTGCTAGTAAAGAGCATGAATTGAAGGAGGAAGAGGAACATGAGCCCTCCACGCTCCGAGGTCTGATGGGCAGCCATGGCGTTCCGATAAAGGCCAATAGGGTAGTACCAAGAAACAAAAGCGAGTACGGCGGAAAGCGTTTGCCATGGTATCTCGACGAGGACCTGGGCAAGGAGGAATGCGACCCATGAATATGCTTTGGAAGGGCGTTCGCGGGCTTCGTAGAGGGCCCGCTGCTCTACAAAGAGAGGCATGATTTGTTGACTGAGATTGCCGAAGAGAACGAGGAGCATGAAGATGGAGAACTGCGCGATGCAAAGATCAGTGGAGAGACAGTGGATGCGACATGGCCGATACAGACCAATTGGTCCTGTAAGCCTTGCAAATTGTTCTTGGCCTTCCAGAACGTGAAGCCAATGAAAAGAGAACAGATGGTCACCAGCGACAGTTTAGCGTAGATATAGGAGGGGGTGCGCCAATACTGCAGCCAAACACGCTTGAAGCATTCCCATAATTGTATCGAAAAAGGCATGGCAAAAAGCTCGTAGCCCGCGGCCGACTGGCCGTCGTCCTCGATCTGAGATAGCGATGCGACCATTTCGTCGAATTCCTTGCGAACCTGAACCCGCTCTTCACTCGTTTTCCAGACCTCGGTCCAGTCATGAACGGCTTTGAAACCGCGGGCCGCTCCGATGACTTCGAGCATCCATTCGGCTGGATTGGCCTCAGGCGGGCAAGGATGGGCGCCGTACTTTTCGAAGTAGCCGGTAAGAATCTTGCTGTTTTCGCCGATGTCTCCGAAATAGACAGTTTTGCCACCAGGGGCCCTGCATCCAACAGATCAATCTTGAGTTGAGAATCAGACCATACGGCATACAAGAACAACTATACGTGTGTGAGCAAGGATTTGTCAAACGATACGACGAGACTGACCAGTCGATCAAATTCTTGCATGAGAATAGCACTTGCTGCAAAGTACGTCAGATATCACCTCGAAGTTGGTAAAATCGTCGCTCGCGTACGTTGATGGATAGTCGACAAAATCGCCTGCCCGTGGTTCGCGAGTTTACGCATCAGCTGGCAGATGGACCAGGCCGTCTGTGAATCCAGTCCTACATCCGCTCAATCAGACATGGGGGACATGGGTGATGATCACGCGTACTTACCACTGGTAGGCTCGTCAAAGAACACAAGCAGCTCCGGTTTCGCGACGAGTTCGACCCCAATAGTGAGACGCTTGCGTTGCTCGACGTTGAGACCTTCACCCGGAACGCCGACAACCGCCGAAGCGTAGTCTTGCATCTCCAACAGAGCGATCACCTCCTCGACGTAGGCCAATTTCTCTTCCTTCGGGATGGATTTGTGCTGACGGAGAAGGGCGCTGAAGATGAGGGACTCGCGGACTGTCGATGTCGCCAGATGAAGATCCTGTTGCTGCACGTAGCCAGTCTTGCGCTGGAAGGACTGGTCACGTTGACGGCCATTTACGAGCATCTCCCCGGTCACGACTCCCATAGTCGTTCGCGTTGCAAGAACGTCCAATAAGGTCGTTTTACCTAAGGAAAGCTTAGTCGGGAGACATTCATACTAGGTAGGGAAGACGAACCGGCTCCAGAAACACCCTGATAGATAGATGCACATATTAGACACAGTCAGGTCAAGTACAGCGAAAAGCAACATACCATGAGAGCAGTTAAAGTGCCCGGTTTGACCCAACCATCCACCTCGGTCAGTAAGCGCCTGTCGGATCCGTCCTTTAGCTTGATATCATAACAGACATCTTTCCAGAGGAAGATTTTTCTCTGACGGGGAATCTTGACGTCCTCCGGACGTTTCACAGACCCTTCAGGAGTCGGCTTCTCATTGAGTGTAAGAGTCTCCTCGTCGTCCACAACGCGCTTGCGGGGGAGGTGTCCGCGCGTGAACATGAGAACTTCACCCTTGGATTTGGCCGCCGAGATGTATTCCGTGGTGAGCAAGTGCACTGCACAAAAGACGACCTGCACAAATCAGATTTCGTCAGCAAATCTTCGGGTCGCAAAACTTGAACAGACAGTGAACGCGATGAGGATGCCCAAGTTCCGCCATAGATGGCTGTGCACGTAGCTGAAGGATGTTTCCAGATAATCCGTTCCAAGAACGAAGTCGTTGCCAGCTTTAGCACCAGCGACGCTGCAGATTCTATTCGCGGAAGAAACGTTTGTGTACGTGGGGCCTTCAGGGACGAAAGCACTGCAGGAATAGTTGCGTCCGACAAACTCATTGACCATGACTGACGATATGAATGATCTATAATTCGCGAAAGCGGCAGAAACAACTCACGAGCTTCGAATGCATATCCAACAGGATTTATATAGTTAATCCAGCGGAACCAGACCACCTGCCAATATTCGTCAACGGAACGACGTTAAAAGACGAAACCTACCATATTCCGCACTGGTACTGTAAAGACAATGAAATCAGCGCTACCAGCATTTTTTTTCAAGTCTTTTCCCACCTGTGAAACCTGTAGCTGGTTCAGAGGATGATGGGGCACAAAAGAAGGAGGAATTCGACCTGTGTACATGATCAAGGCCAGTATAAAGATGGCTGCTGGTGTCAGCGCCTGAACCAGCGACCGCGAAATCGATGCTGTTCAGAAGTTGACATTTGGTTACGTCGAGAAAACATAGAACGCACCAATCGTCCTGAAAATCATCGACATTGCCAACGTGCAAGCAATGGAGAACAGGTAGAAGGTGAAGAATGCGCCCGGTTCACGCCGGAGATTACTCATGAAGTACAGCTGAGAAGTGATCAGTCAACTGCAGTACCTCTGCAAAGAAGGGCAACGCACTGTCAGGTTAACAACTAGAAGGAAGATGAAGGAATGAGCTCTGGACCACCAGAGAGAAGCTGCAACTCACCGGTTGCCGTGATAAATTTGGACGGAAGATCGCATATCATCGAGGAAATCGCTTCCGTGAACCTGGCGGAAACCTGTCAGTACTACTTGAGGAGACTTGCCGAACACTAGCGCACGGATGATAAAGAGCATAAGCATTATGTTTCTCGACTAGAGGCGCATGGTGTCAGGATGGGCTTGTATAGCCAACTACGGAAATCTGACCTATAGGACGTTGGGCGTATAAAGTAAATATCTGATTAAAACGAGTAGATTAGGCATGGGCAGGGGGAAAAAATAGAGATGTGCACCTCTAGAGCACTGGCAAAAGCATTGAGAAGGACGGCATAGAACAAAAGGGAGCCCCGTTGGAAGAAGCTCGCGGTATCAGCTTTCAGATTGTAAAACACACTTGAGATCAGGAGGGACATCCCGAGATTGCCGAAGACCGTGACATAAAAGTTGGTGAGATCGCCACCGAGCCGCTGGAACCCGCGCTCCATGCATAGGGCGATCTGTCGGCGAATTGAGATGGTATACGGCGACTTGGAGCTCCTGCAAGTGCGCCAATCAGAACGAAGGAGATACCCAGAGGAAGCGAACAAAGACAAACATAGATTTAGACTGCTGAAGCTGCCTCGCAGATCTGAACTTGTTTAGCGCCTCTCCTCCAAGCGGGTACTGGGCATTGTAGGCCTCGATATCTTGAAGCAGCGCCTGATATTCCGCGCTTTCCCTCCAAACGCGAGCGAATTCATCCGGTGTGCGAGGGACGCGGCCCTCAAATCCTTCCGCGACGATGCGCTCGGCGGGGTTGGTGAGCGACGTGAGAAAGTCGCCTGTGGTTTGACGGGGTGCACAGACGAAGCCGCGGCTAGTCCAAAATTCTTTGGCTGTCTCAGTGGGCCCGAAATAAATTTGCCGGCCCTCGTACAGGACGATGGCTTTGTCGAAGAGCTGCAGGAAAGGTTAGATCATATCCTCTATTCAATTTGGGGAGCTTACGTCGTAAGCATTTTGAGACGCCTGGGGGAATTCAATGAAGGACCAGAAGTATGCAGTGGGATGACAAACCTGGTAGATGGCGACCAAGCAGGTGGAGCCCGAAACCTGCGTAGAGAGCCGTAATGTGCGGATGAAGTCAAGAGCAGTGGCACTGTCGAGCCCACGGGTCGAGTTGTCCCAGCACTGGAGCGGAGAGCCTAAAAACAGTTAAAATATCTGGTTGCGTACAACCTCAAAAAACGCACCACTCAACGTCGTCTCCGCAATACTCACTCGCTTCCGCTCGCCTCCACTGACACCGCGAACAAAGTCGTTGCCGACTTTGGTATTGAGCGTTGTGTAAGTCCGAAGATGGCCATCACCAAGTCGCGCATGTGTTCAGCATATTGTTGGCGTGGAACGTTGGCGATACGCGTGCGGGGAACTCGCGCTTTGGCAGCGAACAAGAGAGTCTGACCGACAGTGAGGTTGGGAATGGACGTCGGTCTCTGCGTTGTAGATGACCTCCCCGCGAAATCCTTATGCATGATTCCCTGGGTATCCCCTGGTATTGTATGTCGGAGGACGCATCAACCGTGAAGCCTGTCAATGTAAAGCGAAAGTAAATAGGTGAGCTTCCCCGGAGTTGATGATGGCGACCGTGAGTGAGTCCTGAGCTTCATGTCAAAAAGGTATCAATCTTCAGGTAAAAAATAGACGGACCAGCAATGGTTTTGAGGAAAGTGGAACAACCGCTTAAACCAGAATTAGTAATTAGACCTAATGGGCCTAAACACTGCTAACCTTCCTGGACGCCCTGCGATTTGTGAACTTGATCAGCGGCTGGAAAAA
>QVIE01002925.1:0-32638 GCA_013387415.1 Panellus pusillus | reverse complement strand
AGTGCAGGCAGGCGACCCAGACTGATAGACCTGGTCTTCGCTGGCCAACAGTGCAGATGAATCTCGGCTGGGTTCAAATTCCACGGCCAAAACTGACGGGGAGGAACGGCCGACTTTGTCGCCCAGTCCTCCTACTCAAACGTCCCACAAAAAAAAAAAAAAAAAAAAAACAGTGCAGATGAATCGAGCTGCGAGACTGAGAGAGCTGAAGAAGAAGAGAAAGCGTTAGATTCTGAACAATATCATGGATGAATATGCTGCGCACCATCTTCCCCGCCCACTCCCATCCATTTCCGGCTTCCTCACTGACCCCGTATATGCATCGAAAAAGCAGGGCGGCGGCCGATCCGGATTAACTTGGCGCTCCTGCTGTTGCCGACGTGCGACGCCAGCAGTCTCATTCGCCCTTTCACCGACTCGTCGAGACTTCCAGAGGATGGGCCCGGGCATGCCGACGAAGTGATACTCAAGATTGAGCAGATAAGATAGTGCTCTGCCAGCGGGGGCAATCAGGGCCGGCTAGGATAGAGGTGCCCCCAATAAATGCTCACAACAACAAGATATGGTGTCCTGCGGCGATTGAGCAGAGCGAGGAACCATGACTCGGATCGATATTCTTTTGGAGAGGAAGACGTAGACACGAACACACAACTCAAGGGCAGGGCGAAACCACATCGACTGCACCAAAACTCTTTAAAGGCCTGGAACGCTTAGGTGACATTTCAGTTTTCGTTGATAAAGCCGTCCATGAAAACAGTGGGCTTGGAGTAGCCTGGAAGCCCCGGGCACCTTGCCATGATGCAGTCATGTTTTGTTCGGATCATTCCAGCCGGTCTTTTCCGGCACCTGCCTTGTTCCACCGAACATGGCGATCGATGCTTCAAGTTCTTTCCTGACCACATCTCTGCTGAATCTCAAGGTCTTTCGATAGCTAGCGGACTCCTCCATTGTAGACTCGATACCAGTCGGCGTTCGCTGGTGTGACGATGGACCGGGCATGCTCCGCCGTATCGGTTTGATCGACTGTCATCAAACCTCACAGGCGGGCACTGGTCTCGAGTCTACCTCCATTGCGAGGGTCAACTGGGATTTCTATTCGAATCGACTAGCCCTTTGATCTTGTACACCACAATTCAAGGCTGCCACAGTGCCAAGGCATCTTCTACGCAAGCGCCGTGCTCCAATCCGTTTCCTTAATGAACTCGGCCCACGTCCGCGGCCGCCGCGCCAGGCCCTCTGTAAAGCTTGTGTCCACATTTGCTGGACAGACTGCGCTTGTCAGTACGATTCGAAGGAAGCAGGCGAAAAAGGGAAGGGAAAAACTGACTTCCGTACTCATCCCAGAACTGGCAGAATTCGAGCAGATCCTGGGTAAGGTTTGGTGGGTATCTTGCCGCCTGGAGACGGGCCTCAAAGTGCGCGAGAGAGACTTCTTGGAACGTTACGTTCTTCCCGGTGCCTCAAGAATAACCGTCAACGTGTCAATTCCGGAGGCAACAGCGAGCAAGCACGCACCTCTAGCAAGCTGAGCGGCGAGCTCCGTGTTCGTGATACTCTCACCGTAAGCCATAAATTCTTTTCCATCAGGGAACACCTCCATCTCAATCACCCTCCTCACAAACAACCCATAGTCCTTCTCCACGTCGATAACGGGCACCAGCGCACTCGGCTTTATGGGCCACTTGATGACGAACGACCCATCCGCTTGCTTCTCCGCGCTCGTGGGTCCACGAAGGTAGTTCGACGCGTAGTACCCCGCTTGCAGGTCGACGAAGGGGACGCCGCACTTGCGTCCGTGAGTTGTGACGAGAGCTTTGCCCTCAGAGTGTGAGACGTGTGTGTATTTACCATTGCTGATTTTGCTAACTCCAGGAAGACCGGACCAGACGATGCCCCGCGCGCCGGAAGCCGCGGCGGCGTCGACAAGGAGCTTGCCTTCCGCTGTTTCCTGGTGGTGCGCATAGGGCTCAAGATTCGAATATGCAAGATGGAAGGATAACTTGCCCGTTCGACGTCGCAATGCTCCAGGAAATTTGTGACGAGCTGTTTCATGGCTTGTTGGCTCATCCTATATGCAGATCGGCGGACGCACGAAAGCGTAATCAGCCCCTTTGAACGCGTCGAAGACCTTCTCCCTGTTTCCCACGCTGAGAAAAACTTCAACAACAGCAGCCCCCCTCTCAGCGAGCGCGCGAGCGGCCGGTTTCGTGCTATCGCGCGTGAACGCGCGGATCCGGTACGCCCGATCGGATTCTGCGAGCGCGTTGACGACGCTGCCGCCCTGCATGCCGGTGGCGCCGAAGACGGCCACGAGTGGTGCAGAGGGAACCTGTGTGATGGTCATGGGAAGGTCGCAAAAACGCAAAGATGAGCCCCTGTATATATACACATTGTTCAAATTACTAATCGAGGCACGGTTGCATTTCCCGCAGAACCGGGATTACAAACGCGAGAACCAGCATCCAGGAAGACGCGTCCAACGCGACTGAATGGGTGTCGGATCCGTAAATCGGCGATTCGCCTTCCTTAGTCATTTTCTTTGCGTAATGCCGCCACCGACTCCCGAGCCCATGCACAATGCTCGATGCCAGCGCTCTTGGTGCTTCTCTGCTCAATTTCTCACTCAATATTTTCGCCTGCCCTTTACGATATTCGAGCGAGCATCTCGGGGTATTTTCACTGTTCATTAGTAATTACAACACTGGCACGTGATTGGTTGAACCGAAATTGAACATGACCGACATGGCCGATGCAGTTCAACCCCGGGCCTACTATTCTGCGTTCTTTTTCTTCGGTTCCTTCTCTGCGCGCAATACGTAGTATTGACGCTGGATGTGCTTGCGAAGTGTGGCATTCGATCACCATATGCTCTGAGGATTCCCAGGGAAAATTGAAAATGCCGCCAGAACTACGAGCTCCGACGAAAGGGGGAACGGTATGAATTTAAACAGTGTGCATATCAAGAGTCGCCCACTTGAAATCTCACCGAGTTTGATTTGCGAAATAGTGATCACATTCGTAGAGTCAGCCTTTACAATCTGAGCGACGTGCGTACCAAACCCATATTCACCATTCTATACACCATACTAGTTTTATGAATTGAGACCATCCGTCAACTCTCGCCGCCGACGTGCTTCGACGTTCAACATTCAACTTCCATTCCTCCAGCGCACGCAGATCCAGACCCCTGTCACCCGGCGCCACCTCAGGTGCGTCATCCGTCATGAGCCCCCGCCGTAACAATACCGGTCCAGGAACGTCTCATCTGCATCATTCGCCAAGCTCCTTCAGGTCTTCGAGGCCGGCGTCCAGGCTGGCAAACGGATGTCGAAATTCTTTTCATGAATGTTTTCGACGAAAGCTCATGGAGGTTAACGTTGTTGTTGCACGCTCGGTACATAAACTGAAACACCGGAGCTGACGGGACCGGTGAATGCGGTGTTGTGCACTGATTGCGGGGCCGCAGTGTCTGACATAAATCTTAGTCCCCTTGGTGACCGTCGTCACCATGGCCGCCCTCACAAATCTGTCCCTCTGCTTCCCGCGGCCCTCCTCAAAGTCGCCTGAAGCCCCACGGTCATAGCGACTAGCACCGTCCCCACGAATCTCCCGCCAAACCACGTCGTCATAAAAGTCGAACGATTTGGCTACTCCGCAAACAACGTAACATATCAGGCCCTCGGCGAGCATCCCCACTTTCGGTTTGTGGTTTCGTATATGTTCGGCTCGACTACCGACAGTGTATTGAACAGTTACTATGATTTTCACCCTGCACCAGGGGCTCCGAACGCGTCGCCAAAAACGCACGGGCTTGTCCCCGTCTGGGGATTCGGAACAATCGTAGCATCGTCGCATGCAAAAATCATCATCGGAGAGCGCATCTACGGTTATCTCGCACCCAGCCGTTACCTCCTTGTCCCCGTTTCCCCCTCCGACGTCAACAAGCACGCATTCTATGTCCCTCGCCCCCACCTCCCTGCCGACAGGCGGCCGTATAACCAAATCATTCGCTGTGCGGCGGACCCGGAGTACACGCCAACCGAGCAGGGCGAGGCCCTAACGATGCTCTACCGCCCGCTGTTCTGGACTGCGTATTGGTTTGAAGATTGGCTTCACACTCTCAAATACCGCGGCGGCTCGAAAATATTGATTTCGAGCGCCTCAGCGAAGACGGCATTCTGCGCCGCGTACTTGGTGCGTAAGCGCCGTGCGCGCGGGGAGGCGCGCGAGGACTTCGAGATCGTTGGGCTTACGTCGACGAGGAATCTTGCCTTCACAAAAAGTCTGGGACTGTACGATACCGTTCTGACGTACCCGGACGCCCTCCCCACCCCAAAAGCGGGGAAAAATGGGTGTACGCCGACGTCGCGGGCAACGATGCACTCAACGCGCGTGTGCTATCGCATTTCTCCGGTGCTCTCGTTGCGGCGGTCGCATTGGGTATGACGAACCTCGCGCCCGCGTCGGAGAAGGTGGGCGCACTCGACTGGCAGACAAACACCTTCAGCGGGCCCTTGGCGCAGCAGGGGGCACAGCTGGAGACGTTCTTCATGGTCGAATGGCTTAACGTGCGAAAGCACCAGTTGTCCCTCCAGCAAATTTTCGCGCGCCAGCATCAGGCGTGGAAGGAACTCATGGAAGATTGCGTGCCCTGGGTGCGTATACAGCACGTCCGTGGTGCGGAAGCAGTTCGGCGGGCGTATGAGGACATCAAAAGGACCGGTTTCGAGCCGGATGTTGGCTTTGTTTGGAGTTTGTGGGATGAGGTCGCGGAACAGGAGGGCCGCTTGGGCGCCAAGTTGTGATCCCAAGTTGCGATCAAAGTTCAACGTTCAACGATGTGTTTTAACGAACGTGATGTGTCTCAACACTTCGTGAAATTACAATCTGATCCTTGTGCTTTGTGCTTACCCTCTCTTTTGAAGGGTCGGCTGTACCGTGACCGTCCGATTCCCGCGTCTGCTTGCTAGCGAACCTCCGATTTCACCTCACGAGGCTTTGAGTATCTCCTTGATTCGACGCGGGGTGATTTAATCAGAGCCCCGCACGAGGTTCGCTGTACCGAGTTGACAGACGAAATGCAAAATGTGCACTCCTAGGGCTGGAGTGTATGCCTATCATATGGAAGTCCCTGGAATAGTAAGCAATGCATAGCTGCAAGGCCGAGCGATGGAGCCTGTCTGCCAGCCCATGTCGACGTCGGTTCACACCTGAGTTCCCATCTCGATTTTGACTCGGAGCCACCCCGAAGCTCACCTCCTCGGGGCGGTTGCAGCACGGCATTTCGACCAAGACGGTGACGGAGAGCGTGAATGAGAGGCACGCAAGGAGCGAAACAGCTATCCTCATGGTTTTCCCGGTGAAACGGACTGTCAATGGGCAGGGTCGGCGCCAATGGTGACGCATACATACCACCGTGAATCCGGTCCAGTCGGTCAATTGCGGATGTCGCCCTGCCTCATGCTCGAGTACCCGTGGCGGTATGTATGGGAAATCACGGCTGTAAATGCCAGAGGTAGTTAGAAAGACGCGCCCTCAGGCCAATTCACGCCTGATTTACATAAGTTTGAAACTATACTGTAGGTGTCTTAAATGATGATTTTTGAGCGGAATGTTAAAGTGCAACTTTGCATCTACCTATCAAGACGAATAAACAGCATCCGAACGGCATGTTCCGGAGGCAGGGAATTTCTGCTATATGCGGCATATCAAACTGTTTTCGTACTCCGCGTCGCGCGATACCATATGCTCTTTCGAACATGCGTCAAACATGTGTAATATGCTGTGAGCGTCGGCATCTGCTTAGACTTTTTTCCCTGTGCAATGACATTACAGAAGCCGGCAGCCTAATAATAATGAAACTTGCGAGAAGCAGCAGGTTTGCCATCGCCACCTTCGGATTTCCCAGCTTTTCCCCACTCACTCATGTCTGATATCCTAGCTGGCTATAGTATTAGCTTATTCACCTTCGCCGGCGCCGCAACTCTATTTACAATCCTGCTATTGCGCATTCTGCGGGGGACGAACGCTATCCGAAGAATTGCCGGACCGCCGGTGCCGTCGTGGGCCTTCGGTGAGCAACGACCGTTTACTATATCTCTTTCGGCCAACCTTGAACCTTGGTTCTGCAGGAAACATGTTGCAGCTGTTGATTCCGGACCAATATGGGGACAATGAATTCGGGTGGCAGAAGACGTATGGCGCTGCGTATCGCATTCAAGGTTGTTTTGGAGTGCGCCTAGTTCTTCTTGCATTCAATCTCAGAATTTAAGGCCTCGCAGGAAGATCGCCTGATGCTTTCTGACCCCGCGGCGTTGCAATTCATTGTCAACAACCCAAAGTTTGAACATTCCCCCGTCTTCCATAACCTTGTGAAATTGCTCTCCGACAAGAAGAGTCTTTCTGTTGTCCAAGGCACGTTCTTGCTAGCAGTCGAATTCTGCCACGCAGAATTTGAAGGCTGAATATGCAGGGGAAACTCACAAACGGCTGCGGGCTGCACTCGGCCCAAGCTTCTCCGCTGCTGCAATCCGGCAGTATCAGCCGGCCATGGAAAAGGCGGCCGAAGCGGCGAGTTTCAGTTTCATGCGTACCAAGTCATCTCTACTCATCTGTTGCAGATCACGAGAAATTTGGAAAACGTGTCGGACCCGACCGATGTCGATATTTATCCACTACTCGCGACTGCGACTCTCAGCGCGATTAGCGAAGGCACGGAATCCAACCCTGTTTCTCAAAAACCGTTCCGTTGACAGCTTACTTTTCTTTCCAGCTGTCTTGGGCCGCACGGAGCAGGAATTGATTGATGGATTCGTGCAAAATAACATACGAGCGGCGCAAGTCATTTACTACCCATAAATCTTTGATGAAATTACATCGCACAGAGCGCTTGCAACTGGTCTCGATGCAACGGCCGTTCTAGCGGATGCTGTCGGTGCGCATTCACCGGAATGGGTTTGGGATCTAGCGACCCTCCTTCCACCAAGGGGTTCAATATTTTGCGTCAAGTGAGGTATCTGGCCATCTCAATTGGCAGCCAAATCCTGCGAGATAAGATGAACGCAGCACGGCAGGGTCTTGAGAACAGCGACGACGTATTCACTCAACTTCGTGACTATACTGATGCTGCTGCTATTTCCCAACTAGACTTTATTTTTTTCAATGCAGTTAGTGCTGCTCGATCAGATCAAGCGAAGACTCGGACATTGTTCAGCGAGGAAGAAGTGCTAGCTCAGATGCCTCTCCTTCTCATAGCCGGGCAGGAGCCCGCGGCGCATACATTGGCCTTTGGGCTACTCGAACTGGCTCGAAATCCTGGGTTCCAAGACAGCCTCCGTCGAGAGATTCATTCAACCAATGGCCGTGGCTCAAATCTTCCTTACAATAGCATGCCCCTCTTGAATGCGTTCATCAAGGTAAGCCAGTCCAGCAACAACCTGACTGAATTTGACTGTTTGGTTGAATTGTTCAACATAGGAAGTTCTCAGACTTTACCCCATCGGTCCGCTTGTGGAGCGAGTTGCAACGGCAGACACGATTGTACCTCTTGCGAAAAGTGTCATAACTTCGAACGGAGAGAAAATATCGCAGATCCCAGTTCGAAAAGGCCAGATTGTCAATCTGGCGATCGCTTCGTATCAGAGGTCGTCCACCACTCTTTATTTCTTGCTCTCCGCACGGGCACTGATGTGTGAAGTCAGGCTCGAGTCATTATGGGCGCAGATGCAGGCCGATTCGAGCCTTCACGGTGGATTGAGGGCAACACTCACCGAGGTGAAGCTATCGGGCCGTATGCGAATCTGTCAGTTGCTTCTTTTCGTTGCCGTGGCCTTCAATGATTCGTTTCTCAATAGCTTGACCTTTCTTGGCGGTGCGCGTACCTGTCTCGGGTACGAGTCCCAGTCTAATACACAGTCGAATGTCACTAACAAACTCCATACCTCCGCAGCTGGCGCTTTGCGTATGTCGCTGAATTAGCAAGTGACGTGCGATCTGTGTATTGATCCAACATTCGACAGGATACTGGAGATGCAGGTCATCTTCTGTGAAATGGTTGAAAAGTTCTCGTTTGCGCTGCCAGAGGGTGACTCCGTACGGGTACGGGGATCCACCATACTCACGCCGATCAATTCGGAGGGAAAGAAGGGCGCTCCGCTCCGCATTGCGCGAATTCCGTAGTTATTGATGTGAACGACTCTTTTTTTTGGACAGAATGGGGTGGTGCTGTATTGACATTATGTATGCCTGCATATATATGTGCTGGACAAGTCATTTTGAGCGCGAGACCTGGGTACACTTGATCCAAGGCGAATAGCGAACTATTTGTGGCATAGAACGAGAGAGGAAACTGACGTTCACAAGTACCAACCATCCACGGAGAAATTGATCATTGCATTGGAATAATCTGCAGTATTCTAAACAGGACGAGTTCTCATCTACTATTGGCGACCCTAGACCCCATATAGCGACCACGCAGTAGCCGACGATCTTCATTACATTCGGTAAGTGCTCAAAATGCCTTAGGTTGCCCGTTACCCAGTCACCAATAGTATCCACGATTGGGGGGTCGATTCTCCCGATTTCGAGTGAGCGTTTGAAGAACTTGAAGGTCAGCAGTGACCCCGGTGGGCAAGCTGTGGATAGATTGTCAGCGAAGCAAGCACGATGTGAAGAGAACAGATATACTCGGCATTCAAAAGACCATGATGCCTATCCGCCACGAAATAGCCATGCTTCAGCGCCGGGTGCTCCAGCGGGATGCTGTACATGGAGTTGACATTGAACAGCCACGAGTTAATGGGGCACAGATCCAGTTCGGGAATTTCGGCGGAGCGGGCAAGAGGCAGAGTCCACGTAAAGCGGTCCCCGACCCAACGCATGACGTCGAGATCGAATTCAGGGCTTGCGAGTGGCGTGGAAACCATTGCCACCCCCGGTTTATGTATTTTCGGCGGCCCGCCTCTTGACTAGCATGGGTGCCGCCGACTTTCAGTGCATTTCTGGCAACAAAGGTCGCTCTTGGGTAGAGCGAGTAAGCGTTGGCGTGAGTGATGAGGTTCATGACGCATGCTCGCAAGTACATTGACGCTCAGCAGCATCAAGATAATATGTAGGGGAACTTACTGGAATGGAAACTAAGGATTACCTCCATCGGTGCCGACTCTACGAGTATAAGCTGGATCTTTTTATCACCCTTGTAAAAGTCCAAGACGTCGGAGATCCCACGGAGTGGATAGCCGGGAGCCCGGGGCTGAATATTGAGAGCGGCGAAGAGCTGCTCGAAAACGTCCGGGTCCTGTGGTTCCCGGGGACGGAAAATGTAATCGTTTTCCAAAAGGAAGTCAACGACAGTGTCTCCGGATTTTCTGTGCACGTAAAGGTCCAGGTCAGAGCCGGGATACCTCGTTCTGTCAAGAAATTGGAGAGCAATGGATCCAGATATCAAAGTGGCTGTCTCCGCCTGTATCTGCCGAAATCGCTCGACTCCACCCTGATCTTCAAAGAAGGGAGCTAAGATGCGAGTGAGATTAAAGCAGACTTCCTGCGCGAGGTCGTGGATGCGTCGACAAGTCCGCATCAGTCTGACTAGTTCCCGTGTGGAGAGCTGCGCGAATAATGCATCGTGGGGACCCATTGCCAGCTCACTGGTACAGAGATCAGCGTAGAGATCGGATTGGCACGTTCACTTACAAAAATTTCATCGCTGGAGACTTTTGAGCCATGGTGGCAAGTTGCAAGTCGTTATGTAACGAGTGATGGCTTCCTGGGAAGCACTGTTCGCCGGCACATACCGGTCATCACCCGCAGCTAGCACGGGTAACACCGTCGACGAGGGAGGAACCGCAAATACTCGAGCTGATTCAGGATATTCTTGCACCTCTGCAACGTGCGGAGCTTCTGGCTCTGCGTAGCGCGAACAAGATCTAGATGTTCCGCGCACTGGCGACTCCGATAGCTTCCGTGCAGCTCACAATAAACGACACTGCTCTCAGCGCCGACTCATCATATAGTCCAGCCCCGAAATTGTGGAAGAAGTTCGTCATGTTTCGGGACTCTCCAGATAAGTCTCGGTCACCAAGCAGCCGCTGCGACATCCTCACCGAGAGTAGAGTACGGATCGGCGGAACCGGAAGACGATGAGTCGGATTCGAGGCTCACTTCCGTGCCGCAGGCAATGGCAGGGCTTTTCGAGTTTCCGCATTCGTCATCTCTCCGTGTTGAGTTTTCCGACAATCCAGACGAGGAAGAGTGGGACACGGAGCCGTCATTTTGGCTCAGAGTGCAGCGCACAATGAGTCCCACTTCCAGCGCTCAAATCCCTCATATTGAAGAATCTTATCACGATGCTTAGTGAGTTCCTTATATCGGAAGTGTTCGCGACTCTTCTCCACCCATTTGAAACACTCTCCATCGACACCCTTGGTCCATTCGATTTCACCGACGTTCACTAGAATACGCTATGGAGGGCTATCGAGACTCTTGTGACCAAATTACATCGGCGTTGGCTGCTGCCCAGGTGCGAATTCTGTCATCTCACTCATTCAGCCGCTCAATTGCGACCACAGTCCGTTTCCACCTCCAGTTCCTCAGCGATAATCTCATCGGCGTCTGCCGCGTGTATCTTCCCGCAGAGCCTCTACCCCGACTGGCTTTGTCCCCCCTCAAGAACATACGCTGGGAACACGGAACAGGTCGAGTCTCATTCTGGAGCAGCCTGTCCTGAGAATGCTAACGCTGGAAAATTGCCCCATGTATGGCTGAAAGGAGCCGTTTACTCGTTGAGAGCAGTCTATTCGCTGAAAGTAGTCTCAACGCCAGGACGCTGGGATGCTGTCACGAGGATTTTGATTGAATCCATCATGCTCGAGGCAGCGGAAGCAGCAGCAGGCGTCAACGGCGCCGCAGATCTGGTGGAATCGGAGCGATGGAAATCTCGAGTCGAGGCGAGAAGGCAACAAGCGTTAACGTCGAGCAGCCTTGACTCGTAGTCTTCGACTAAGCGCAGGCGCCTCGATAAAACAATTCATTATTAATCAGCAACATTTCATCGCTGCCTGAATCTGCACAGATTATACAGTCTGTTGCAAAGCAGGGGATAGCGATTATGACATAGAGTTCTGGTGCGAGATTCCGCACGGATGCGGCTCGATCGCTTTCAAAGTGTACACAGGCACAAGCAGACATCGCCGAGTTCAGACTGTTCAGTGCAGTGACAATTACAAACGAGACATCGAACGAATAGTCAGCCGGCTGGGCAGGCCACTTCCCCGGTACAATTTCAGCGCCATTTAGATATACACAGGAATAGTTCCTTTCAATCGGTGACACATACGTCAAGTCAAAGCGTACTTTCAGGTCCACCGCCTTTGATCAAATCCGCCCCACGTTCAGCGATCACATACGTAGCTGCCTGGGTGTGAGCGCTCGGAATGAAAGGCTGTGAACAGGTCAGTTTCTACGAGGATGTGAATAAGCGAGTTGGGCTGTACCATTGCGGAAGCATCAATAACGCTGAGCCCGCTTGCGCCTTTCACGAGTAGGTCAGGATTAACCTACGCCGAAATAGGTGAGTTTCTCGGAAAACTCGATTGTAAACTAGCAAGTACCACTCCATATGATGCATTCTTCGCCGACATCGCCGCAGTCGAAACAATGTGTGAGGAGGAGCCTCCGTTGTTGCGTATAAATTCATTCAGCGCATCATCCGTCATGTTCAACAAATTTGTGGTGGGCGCAATTATATAGTCCTTCCAAACGGGTGCTGAAACGAATCGGTAAGCCTTTTTGATCGATTCTCGAGCAACGAAAAGATCAAAGTCGGTGATCAGGAGTCCTGGATCGAGAAGAGGAGGGTCGAAGGGGTTGTTGCTCGCAAGAGTGATAGAGCCCCCTGGATTTCAAGCGTTGGAACAAAAGCCTTAGTGGAGGAATCATGGAGATACTCACGGCTAGTTGGTGTCAGTACAGCCAGCCCGAAACTGATCAAATTCCCAGACGGCGGCTCAATACCGAATCCGGGACCCGTCTGATCATAGTGCAAGTTGGTCAAGATATCAAGCCCGAGTCCTTCGAACCTACCCCAACGAATATCTCGATATGCGGTGTTTTGGGGCCCGCAGATGGATCCGCCACGTCTCGGAGAACAGTCGAGTTTGCATCCAGACGCGTAAATACAACATGCGTGACCGGGATGTTGGTAAACGGGCCGGTGTGAGTTGCGTTCCATTGCGCAAATGCCTCGTCGAACAGTATCGCATTTTGGTTTATAGGGTCAATAGTCTGTGTCGAGTTCACCGACCAACCAAGGGAGATTGCTGGCTGGTCGGTGGCGTTCTTGCCGACGCTAGGGAGGTCTAAGACAGAAGAAATACCCAGAGATGTCAACGCGTTTTTGTCTCCTATTCCTGAGTTCATCAGGATGATCGGTGTTCCGATGGCTCCTGCAGAGAGGATGATTTCTTTCGTGGCCTGAGCGATATATAGAGATCCGCCTGAAGAGAGACGAGCTCAGTGCGCCCTGGATAATGGATAAGACGTACTTTGCAAGAACTGCACCCCCTCGAACGATACAACATCATGCGTGGTCTTTGGATCTACGAGTTTCGACACTTGTGCGTGCAGCAGAACGTGCAAATTGTCTCGTTGTATGAATTGCGGCGCAAGATACGAAGTGGCAGATGAACTGCGCTTTCCGCCACCGATTGTGGACTGAAGCCAACCTGCATCGCATGAATGGTCCAGGCGAGACAATATTAGAGAAATCAGACTCACCCACGCCCAGTGGCTCCCCGGAGTTGAAGTCCAGATTGAAGGGGAACTCCTTGGGAAGCTCGACAGTGGTTTGAATGACCTGGTTCTCAAAGACGGGCCACTGAGAGCCACTGAGGCTGACAGAGTTGATTCCGTGGGTACTGTGTACAGCGGGATTGAATTCGCCCCGTGTCGGATGGTCGTTCGCGGGCGGCGTCCACTTCTCGTTCTGCGTTTGATTTCAGTTACGGTTTCAAAAAAGATTCGAAAACTGCGCGTACTTTGAAGAAGTAGGGAAGCAAATTATCCCAGGACCATCCGGAGTCTCCTGTTACAGCCGCCCAGCGATCGTAGTCCTCGCTAGAGCCGCGGGTGTAAAACATGCCATCTAGCGTTGTGAAATTCAACACGGAAGTAAACGTAAGAGATAGGTAATAGCTCACTGTGTGAGGTACAGCCGCCCAGGATGTGTGCTCGTGGGAATTCAATGTCGGCACAGTGTATATCGAAGCCTTACCTCTCGCATATGGAACAGATCGGTTATTCAATCCGACCTGCGGCGTCGTCGTGTAATTCCATTCGTAAATGTTGGGTCCACTCATCAGATTATTTACGAAGAAGGGGACAATGGAGTCTTCGACCCCGTCGTTGCTGAACGAATCAAAGAACATTCGCAGAAGGACAGATGGTGGCACTCACGAGACCCCTGCTTCAAGCACGAGCACAGAGAAGTTGGGATTCTCAGTCAACCTATTGGCGACTACGTTGCCTGCTGCTCCGGCTAGATTTCATTGTTAAAGACAGACCCTGAGAGAAAAAGTGTGGCCGTGCCTCCAATGACGACAAAGTCATAAACAAGGCCAGGGAGATCGGAAACATCCTCGTATATCCTGGCAAAACAGATGCCAACGAGGCCGAGCGGGAATAACAAGGGAAGGAGCATCTGGTGCGCATGGTTGCGCCAAGAGTACATATATATATATATTGGCGCAAAGCCCCTCATCTGCCAGCCCGCTGGCAGGTGAGAGACAACATGGGCCGCCGGCGATGAGTGGTCAACTGACGAGGGAGCTGTGGGGAAGTCGCACGGCATGTTACGACTCGAGCACTGGACGAATTGTTGACCCTGAAAAAAAGGCCAGAGATGAGAGCTTGAGCGTCCGTACTTGAATATCACGTTGCGACTGAGCTAGGGCTTCAAGCCTTTGACCAACGGCAGGGCCACGCACATCAGCTGTTTGCAGCTTGCGGTCAAATTCCGAATGGTGGGACACGAATGAGCTTGAGGGAGAAGACTTTGTGTGGGGAAGACTGCGTGTCACAATTCCGGGGACAGTGCGGTGTCAATTCCATCCACAGAACTTCGAGTCTTCAAATGGCGAGAAAGTTCCCTCCTGCGGGGCCCATTATAGAACGAAAGGTCAAATGCGGCGTTATTCCGCCGATACTTCAAACAAGAGCCAGTATATGACCTTGACCAGTCCAAGTTCGTGCTCTCAATCCGGCCAAGGTTGCCCGTCGAAGCTTGAACGCGTGAACGGTGAGACGGCGAGAAAGACAGATTACCATCATGATTGATGGAAACAATCCTTGATCGGCGATCAGTCCTTTCAACTCAGATTCGAAACTGTGCGTTTACATACTAGTGTGAGACTGGAAAAACAAGATGACAAATATTCCACCTAGTAGGTTCGATACACGTCTGTCACGCATACAGGTCAACTCGTCGTGTTGTTATTCAATATTCCGTTCAAAGTACATTTTTCAACCTAATTTTCCTCTCATTCAACCTGTTTTATATATCTCGCATTGACGTCTCCATAGATACGATCCGTGGCACTCATCCTTGAATACACATTATTATAAGCTCACCAGGGCATAAACAGTCTAGAGGGCCGCAGAATGCAGTGAAGAGCAGTTTTCATCCCTGTTCTGCATGAAAAGTGCTCGGAGAAGAGTAGTTCATGTTTATATCGACCGGGACGTTTTTCAAAATATAGAGGGCGGGTCCGACACTACGGTAGCAAAGGCGCTCTGGTATGTGCACCACAGGGATAGAAGTCTCGCAGACTTGATGGGAGCTAAGTATACAAAAATGATATAAGTACAAAAGATACTATTACAGTCTCTAGTAGGGCGGCCTTCCTACCACGTCCCCTCGGCGATCTACATTTGACTGGTGAGCTAATACATTTGAAAGGAGAAAACATCAGACGTACCTCTTCATTCGACCATTCGATGAGCTTCTTCAACTGCGCCGCGAAGTTCGCCAGATCGTGCAACGCGTACTGGGCGCACGCAGGGCACGCCGCGATCGCCGCGCGCTCGGGCATGGCAACATCCACAGCGGACTTTTGAGCGGTTGTGCCGTTCGGAACAAACCGCAGAGCATTGGAAACCTGACGCACGTGGTTCCGATACCAATGTGGCGGGAGGATCTCCTGTGTCCACACGCCGCTAATCATCTGGTGCTCAGGACCACAGTGAGCTGCGTGTCCTTCTTCTCGCCACCAGACAAACAGCTGTCCGCTCGCTTCGTGACATGTAATCACGGTGGGTTCTTCCGCTGCCCGCGCGAGGATTTCATGATGCACGGAGTGGGTGTTCCCGGCGACAGATTGAGCGCGAAGGGCACAGCGCTGGTAGAAGTTTGAAAGCTCGAGGGCGCGGTTACCCGTTATAAATTCGAACTCCGGGATAAAGGGAATAACGGGGTTGACTGTATCTCTGAGTGTGCAGAGCGCAGCTTTGCGAATTAATGGGACGATGTTGCGGATGCAACCGATGGCGAAGAAGCGGTGGGGATCCGTTTCAAGCAGAAGAGAACTGAGAAGCATGTCTTCAATGAGTGCTTGGGCGCGGACCATTTGAAATTTATTCGCCGCTTCGTGGACTGGGCAGATATCGGTAAGGTCCGCGGGATTCGTCAATGTGAAAAGTCGCGCTTTGTGCGCCGGATAAACACGGGGAAGTAGACCATAGAGTACAGAACTGTGCTCTACGAGCGGGATCACTGCTTTCCCGTCTTTCTGGATGTCCTGATTTCCGGAGACGGCAGCGAACATGTCGGAAAAGAACGGGGAGACATGAGCAAGGATATTCTTGTGGCAATGGAAGTCGATGGCATCTGAAGATCGCAAGATTATGTCCGAAGGTGGCTCGAATCTGTCGTCTGGGTCGACGGCCGCACCAGAGAAAGGCTCGACCGCATTGGGCGTGGTCGTGTCCGCCATGAAAGTTGTCACACTCGCGTCGTTATTGCCATGTTGTGACTGATGCGTCCCTTGTTTCGACAAGTTGATGTCTTATCCGTTCGCTTCCAGTCGATTCCCAGCGATTCCTAGTGCAAGAGTTCAATCCTTTGAATTTTCTGATGTGAACGTTTGTCCGATATTTCTGCTTGTCCGATTTTGACCGGTAATTACTAGGCACACAGATCCGTCGTTCTACGCACCCGCTGCCAGGGATGGCTGCCTTCCTGATTTTGACGTCGAAAACGATCACCACTTACCACCATCTTCACGCCAAGATCTGTATGAAGTTGCCTACCGGATGCTTCAATGTCTTTAGCGGTCTGTTCCAAGTAGAAAGTGCCCCTTTTCCGAGGATCCTTCTCAGTCATCTTTATGGTGGTGCCACGCTCCTTATATAAACCTTTGGATCGAAGTTGCTCACCTTTTCCAGCCTGCGCTTCAACCTTCACCATCGATACCTCCTGCGAATGAATGCGGGTGTATTCTGTCCAAAATTGCCAAGTGT
Source organism: Panellus pusillus (assembly GCA_013387415.1). Lineage (NCBI taxonomy): Eukaryota > Fungi > Basidiomycota > Agaricomycetes > Agaricales > Mycenaceae > Panellus > Panellus pusillus. The sequence goes on along the minus strand of QVIE01002925.1, from coordinate 16,129 downwards.
TCGACTATGAATTTCTTCTTGACGACCGCCGATGGCGCTCAGTAGGTCCAGTCGATTCGTAAAGCTACAATAGATCCAATCGTCTAGATCTTTCAGTGAGGGAACATTCAGATGGAACTCGATTCATCTCGCGGGACTCCTTTACTAACTATAGTCTTTGAACTTTCAACTCGAAGACGCTGCCTTCAGGAAAATTTCCCGATGTGATGCTTCTCGCAACCGAATCAACTCCTTTTCTGGATACGTCCTCAAAATATGTGCTTGATCGCGTCTTCTCCGCCGACTCTATAGAACGGGATTGCGCGTGGCTATTATTCCGGGCAGATTGCACTCGTAAACCGAATTTTTCAGTGCATTATGGCAGACACGGTCATCTTGCATCTACTGCATGCCTTCATGCATCGGATCGAGACAACTCAGGTCGAGGTAAGTCTAAGTTTGTGAATTGCGCTATCGCCGTCTCTGCAAACCTGGACTCACGTCGATCTAGATCGTTGCAAGTCCCGGATTGCTTCCGCATGTTATCAACGTCTTTCAGGGAGTTTCTTGCGTCAGTACGCGGCCTCTCGCCCCGAACCTAATCAGCCCAATGGTGACCACATTTCAGCTGGATGGTGGTATTGCATTGCCGATCGAATACATCTCAGTTTACCGATTTTCGTTGCTTGGGGATTGGTCTATGCTGTGAATGTGTGCTTAAGCATCCAAGCAAGCTATTTCAACGGCCATCTCTGAGCACTCCTGTTCGAACTTGCCAGCGGTCTCATCCAATACAGTGACCACACAAATACCGCAGCAGAGCCAAAGCTACAACCTCTGATCTACTCTAGATTTTGTAGCGACTCGATTTCTTCCATCCCGCTACGAAACTAGAACTTCGCTCTTTTATTTTGGCGGACTCAGCGAGTTTGTTTCTTTGAATACTGCGCCTGTTTCACTTCTGATTTGTGGTTTGAGTTGCCCCACCGAAACGTGGCAGGGATCGATTCTCGAATCCATGTTCAGCTCCGCTGATACACTCCAATTCTGCAATTGAGCTAAAGTTCAGTACGTCCCCTCAGGCCTCGGTCGTAGTCATGGGTCCGTACGGTCCGTTCTCCGTGAACAAGTTACGATATTATTCGACAGATACCCGGGGCTCAAGTTGTCGGTGCTGGAATGGCAATGTTCGATCGGTTGATCCCACCCGTCCTCCCGAGTCGTGAAGGAAATCGCGCCGAGAAACTCGGATATATGCTCATAATTTAGTCGGTTGTACGTCATATATCTGAACGTTCCATGTTGAATATGTTGAATTCGTACCCGCAGTCTTTCTTTTCATTTTCATTGAACTTGGCGCCGCATGCACCTCGGTTCAACGTGTTCTTGGAGTCCAACGACATTTCCGAAAGGCCACCGTGTACAAGAAGATAAAGGGCTTCTGCGCGCCATGCTGTACATGGCATCCCGGTTTCTGTTTACAATTTTACGAGGTATTCCTGCCTCAAAGGCGGCTGTACACCAGAAGGAATCGGGTTTTCCCCGAGTCTAGAGTGAAATGGGTTGCTACCCTGGGCCCTACCTCTCATTGGCAGGTCTTTTTACGTGCAGTGATGGAGGCGCTCGAACTGCTGCATCAAGCGAAATTTTGGAATGTGCAGCCGAATCGAGAGATTAAGACAGGAACTTCCGGACATTGTCGGACAAACGGAGGATCTTACGGCGGAATAGCTGCGGGCGCTCAAAGTTCCTTGTTTCCGATTTTGCGATTTGAAGATTATCTCCAGAGATGTACATATGCTCTGACAATCGTTTTGGATAGATACGGCACGGTCCGGCGTTCAGCTCAGGAGCGCCGCGGGAAGAGACGCGTTACCTGTAAACATCTCGGTACTCCGAGTCAAATGACTTTTTGAATTTGCCATCGGTGTGAATCTAAGCCTCGGAGGTTTATCAGTCTCACTTCAATTTCACTAGTCTGCTTTCAGTGTAATGTTGAACGGCCGGATAACGGACATGATCACGTTTGTGATGCGGATTTATTGATCACAGTTTATGACTTCGATTTCGTCTTCAACTCTGTCCCACCGAATGCAACTGAGAAGCAGCCGGTCCCTTGCTGCATCCTGTTCAGTGAGAGTTTGTATCTACTGAACGCCTTGTTTTCCTGTATCATCTCAATGGTCTCGGGGCAGCGGGCTCCGGTGGGTAAAATCAATCTGAAGCAACGCTTTGTTTCCCAGCCTAAAATTGTTTCAGTAGCATCTTCTCTGGTTGTCTGGGCTCTGGAGAACTCTAGCCGATTCTCCACAATCAATTCTTTCATGCTAGCGCTAATTCGGTTTCGTACAGGTAAACTTGGAATTCATACGGTGGACAACTCACTTTGTCCGCTACAACGGAAATCCGGGGATGTCTTGAGCGATCGGATCTTCCGAGAGGGAAGCAAGACTATTCACTCTTGCTGGTGACGAGGATTGCACACTTCAAACGGTGTTATGCATCAAATGAACGTATGTCTCGTCATCCATGGGGCGGATACAATCATCCGATGACATCTGGAGGTGCTGACTCCAGATACTTATTGACCCTTGACTCGATAGCATTGTAATTAAGCCGCCTTGCTCGAGCCACGCCTTTTGCCTCAAAGGATAAATGGCATTCAATCTACGTTACGTCGAGTACCCCGCGTCTCCGGATCGCCCTTTTTCTTGTGACTATTGCCCTCTCTCCTTTGATCGCCAGCATGACTTGAGGCGTCACATCGACACTCACAGCGGTGAGAAGCCGTTTCTTTGCGATCGTGGCTGCGGGAAGGCTTTCACGAGGAAGGATGCTCTCAAGCGACATCAGGTTAACTTTGCCGTGAAGTCTGTTAACTCGGATGTACTGAAAATGATGATTTACAGTCCACTTTTCCTTTTTGTCCACCGGTGCAACCTGCAGCTCTCATCGGGGGGCCCATTTCTCCACCACAAATGCACCCACAATATTCTCCGCTAGCAGGATCATTCCATTCTGGCGCTAGGCCTTCAACTGTACCATACACTTCCGTTTCTCCCTCGACTTCCCATCACTCCTCAGGCCATTATGGATCTGGTTTCTCCTCTCCTACTTACCAGGGTGCGGAAAATTACTACGCACCGGGTATGCCTCCGCCTCAGAATTACAACTCATCGTTCATCCCGCCACCTCAAGATGCGGGCGACTATCCTGCTTCTCCCTCTCGGCCGTATCCCTGCGACATATGTGCACTATCGTTCGACCGCCACCACGATCTCAAGCGCCACAGGGCGACTCATGCTGGAGATCGTCCTTACGTTTGCAACGGCGGATGTGAGAAGACCTTCACGCGGAAGGACGCACTGAAACGGCACCAGGTACTCTTTCTTATGATCACTGTGTATCGGCGTCCTTACATATGCTCGAGCTCTCAAAGGAGTGCGGAATAGTGCAGCCATATTGAATACGGCTCAGCGGCTTGTACGGCATACTTAATTGAGTTATTAGCTTGTTTGTATTATTTATTGCACGCGGAAGCCGTCTGCTGTCATTTGCCAGTGAAACGTGGGTTGTAGCCAGCCCATGGGTTAAAAAAGTTCGTTCACGGCACTTCGCAATCTTCTGTGCTAAATAGTTTCGAACATCTGAGGCATTAAAAGGCCCAAAGGGCTGAGGCGCGCAGATGTGCATCGCTCTTCGTCCCCCACCTTCTCCCCCTCACAATGTCTCCTTTTCCTGTCCCATGTTGTCACTTAACTGGCAGACTGGCTTCTATACCTCCGTGGCTACTTCCATGAGTTGTGACTGCATAAAAATAATGGTCAGAGAAGATTGAATGAAACAGGGGAGTAGAGTAGAATTTCGAAGAAGAAAAAACAGGAGCAATGCGATACTGAGCCCGGAGCACATCAACGGAAAGCATTTGGTCAACAGCAATACGCAAGAAGAGTGTTTCACATGTACGTTGATTTTTTTCAACCGGCACTAACCACTTTTTCTGACCCTCGCGGCGCGGTGGGCTGCAGGTAGCGGTGTGCAAAACAACGGATGGGCTGAGCAGATAGCGTTTGATGCAAATGTCGATCAAGAGGACGCATTCTGAATGACCGCAAGGAAGATTTGGTGTCTATACGGCGAGGGACTGGCAAGGTGGAATCACAATCGGAGAGATAAAGTATTCACTGGTCCCGCAGGCAGATCACGGCTGTCTCCAGCAACCAGTTGATACCGGGCCGAGATCTACGAAGGATACCTCTAGGGAGTCATCAATTCAGCGAAAAGTGTCAAGGAGCCACGAAGGTCGTGAAGGACAATCGAGAAAGATCAAACAGATAACGGCAGGCGCTGTTAGCAGCGGGCCGAACAAGTCGCCACAATCATTGCAGATTCCCCCCTTGCCGTTGACCTGGCCCAGAATATGACCACATTTAGACGAACGCCTCGAGAGTTGCGCGTGGGTGGCCTCGAGAAAGAGCGCCCGTAGTGTGGCGCTTATTATGCCCAGAGAGATTCTTGAATCCACACCAGACCAAGACGGTAACTTGAAAGTAATGGATTTCGCAGCAGCAATACACAGTGCACTTTGAGAATATTTGCGATCACAAATCCAATCTGCACTTGGTCGTAGGCCGCGCGGCCCGCGATCATCGATGTCACGGTCAATGCGCCCGATTAGGCGCGAACGGAAGCCGGAGATCTTGAGAGTGGTATGTATACTTATACAGCAACAGGCCAAGAGAAGAAAGACTCGGTAGGTAGGTAGATAGCGGATGAAGAGAAACAAATTTGGAGCTGATCTGTATCCTTCTGTATCACGCTTCTTCGCTCCTCTCAAAGTCCGCTGCGTCGGGCGCCCCAAACGCACTTTACCATTTGTTGACAAAGGACTGATACGAACTATCGAACGCGGGGATTGGTAGGCAATTCCTCGAGGCGGTACGCCGGTCTCCGAGTCGTGTATTTCTGCTTGGCGTGACTGTGTTCGATGACCGCGCCGTACCGGACCTTAGAGTCCCAGGAGTACGAAGATCGGACACCACAACATACTACTGCACAAAGACGAAAAATCTCACAAGCAACTAAGTAGTTCCAATACACGAGAGAGATTGCCTATGATCGGACATAGAGAAGCACCGCCACGTCCGAATCAGGCCATCCTCCTTCCAAATCGAGTAATCGCGATGCCCCGCACGTGCTCCTCCTCCCCCCTTCACTCACTCACTTCGCACAAAACCAAATACACCGTCATCTCTCGTATTTCATTTTTGATGATACGCAAGCACGGGCGCTCGTACGTACGTAGGTAGCAGCAGCAGTATACAGATATTGGTAGGTAGTGGCAGCGGTATCAACGAACCCGATCCTTCGACAGGCCCACAGCCCATCATCCACCCCATCGAAGAAGATGTGTGCGAAAAAAGGAGAGTGGGCCGTGTCGTCGTAAAGGGATCCGAGTGATGCGAGACCAGAACTGGAAGGAAACAAAACTACGTGTGTGTATCGTATCGTACTCTACGTGGGGTGGGCAGACGCGCGGGTGCCGCATGCGTGCGTAAATGTGTGGGGAGGAGGACACGCTCGAAAAACGGGGAGGGGGGAGAGCGCGCCCGTAATAAGCAGGCCACGAGGCGAAGGCGGAGGAATAGGAGAAGATGGACAGACAGACAGGCAGAGGGATAAAGGATCATTGCGTGGCAGGTATAGATATGTATGATAATGGCGTAATGGGGCGTCGCGGCGGCAAGTGAAGGGTGGCCGTAGCGGTGCGGGACGGCAGTCTATGCGGATGAGAGTGATGAGGGGACAGACGTGATGACGAGACGAGGAGAAAGCGACGAGGACAACGACGACGGAGCGCTCAAGCAGCAGCGGTCCGGCTGGGGTTGCGAGCGAGCGTCGCTCCCGTGCGCTGCGCCTGGATCGAGCTGAAGCGTTGCAGCTCCTCGGGCTTCATCGAGATCTTCTGTCCAAAGCCGACCTTGCGCGCCGCACGACGGATGAAGTTGACACGGTTCGAGTACAAGCTCTCGTGGATCGAGGCAGCGCGCGACTGGGTACGCGTAATCGGGACACCCTCGCCGTCGGGGGAAGAGGTGGCAGCGGCGCGGGCACGCGCAGCCTCCTGGCGCTCGCGGAGGTACTTGATGACCGTGGCGCGCATCGCGAACTTGATCCAGTCGAGGGGAATGAACCAGACGATGTTCTATAAAACCCGGTTAGCACGACGCGCTCCTAACAAATTGAAAAACAGGAAAAGCACGCACCCAAACCCAAACGATACCGATCCAGCCACCGCTGATGCCGTGGATGTTGGTGAAGCCCCAGTTGCCGTACGCAGCGATGATACTCGAGATGAGCTGCGCAATGCAGAACGCGCAGAGCAGGGCCGTCGATGGGCGCTCCATGAAGAAGAAGCCGTGCGAACGGGTGACGAAGATGAGCGCCTGCGAGATGATAGCCACCTGGAGGTAGACGACCATGTGGAGCTGATCGTCGTTGTGTGCGACGGGCTGAGACCCCAGCGACACGCCGAACTTGTCCTGGAAGAAGGTCGTCTCGAGGATAATGATCACGAGGGCGATCGTCGACATCGTGAGGTAGAGACCGTACGCGACGGCGTAGCTGAAGATCTCAGCGAGGTCCCAAGAGTCGGGGGTGTTGCTAGGCAGGACACGATCAACGGAGAGCGTCATGATGGTGCCGTCGTTGAGGAGAGCGATGATCAGAATCATGAACGGCGGGAAGTCGAACTTGTACGCGAACGCGAGGATGGCGAAGCAAACGACGATACGGATCGTGACGGCGCAGGCGTAGATCGAGTAGTTGCGCATACGCTGGAAGATGATACGGGAGCCGCGAATGGCGTGGACGATAGTGGAAAGACCAGGCTCCGTCAAGACGATGTCGGCAGCGCCACGAGCAGCGTCGGTAGCACCCTCGACGGCAATACCGACGTTGGCGCGGGACAGAGCGGGAGCATCGTTGGCACCGTCACCTATTAGAGAGCGAGAGTCAGCACGAGGACGATAACAAAAGGATTTAGCGTCAACGAGTGGCAGCGAGTGTCGACCAGCGGTAACGAGCGTCGGCAAACGAAACGCCCGCCTCTAGCCCCAACCAAAGAATAACAGAGAGAGAAACTCACCAGTCATAGCACACAGATGGCCCAAGCCCTGCAGCCTCTTCACGATTTCATACTTGTGCTCGGGGAACACACCGGCGAAGCCATCGGCGTCCATAATCATCTCGTCGAGCGTCGCGTGCTTGCCGCCCGGCGCAGGGCCGTCCTTGAGCACCTTCGCGGCGTACATGTGGTCCCGAGTCCGAGACGGCGGCCGGTTTCCTTGGCGATGGCGAGCTAGGGGGAGGAGGGAGGGCGTCAGCAACGAACGAATGCGATAGAGAACGAAAGGGAGGCATGCATACCTGGTCACCGTAACCATCTTGACCTTGACACCGAGCGCGAGCGCATCGTCAATAGTCTGCTTGGTGTCCGAACGCGGCGGGTCGTAGATGGAAAGCAAACCGATGAGCTCGAAACCGTTGCCCTCAGCCTACAATCGTCGCCGTCAGATCTCATCCTGCTGAGATAAATTGGAGAAAGACAAACCTCGTGGTCGTCACCGTCAAGCTCCTCGTACGCAACAGCGAGCGAGCGCAGACCGCGAGTAGCGTAATTCTCAACGTCCGCCTCGAGCTTGGCCTCGAGCTCCTCAGTGCGGTTGCGCGAGCAGAGCTCGATAATGGATCCAGTCATGCCCTTCGTGACGCGCTTGAGCTTGCCTGGTAGGCGTTAACACGGTGATAGCGAAAATCGAAAGACAAAAAACACTAACCAGTAGCCTCCTCGCGGTAGGTGATCTCCGTACGCTTGTCCGTCGGGTTGAACGGCTTGAAGTCAAGCAGCTTGATGCCCGCGCGAGCCTTGGAGGTGTCCCCGATAGCCTGAACGACCGACGCGTCGATAGCGTCCTGGTTCTCCGTGCGCGACGCGTACGCGGCCAACAGGATGACGTCGTCCGGAGAGAACGAGCTGTGAGAAAAGGAACAAGTCAGCATAGGCGCACAAAAAAAGATATTACGACACTGACGAGTAGGTGACAATGGTCTCCCGGTCGATCGTCAGCTTGTTGGTGGTGAGGGTACCGGTCTTGTCCGAGCAGAGAATGGTGACACCGGCGAGCTCCTCGATGGCGGTGATACGGGTGACAATGGCCTTGTGCTTGGCGAGCTGCTGCGCGCCGACCGCGAGGGTGACCTTCGAAGCTTCTCAACGGCTGTCTATCTGAAATAGAATGCAACTTACGGAAAGCACTGTGGGCATAGCGATAGGGATACCACCGATGAGCAGGACGAGGATGTTATCCAGACCGCGACGGTACGAGTAGCGGAACCCGGCATAGAGCACGAAAATCTCCGCGAGAACGAAAATACCAATGGCGACGAGACAGAACGACCCGATCTGGGCAAGAATCTTCTGCAAGTGCCCGGTGGTGTCATCGTCCTGGCCGACGAGGGAGGCGGCACGACCGAAGAACGTGTTGGCACCGGTGGAGATGACGACACCCTCAGCCTCACCCTGCTTGCAAGTGGAGCCGCTGTTCAAAAAAAGAGCGTCGTCAGCATGGAAGAGGGAAATTTGAGAACGGGAAACTGCACTTACGAGAAGCACTGATCGCCCATCTTTTTGGCCTGGGGCAGGGACTCGCCGGTGAGGGCGGCCTGGTCGATGGAGACATTGATGGCTTCGGTGAGACGGCAGTCGGCGGGGACGATGTCGCGATCTTGAAGGAGATCATGTCACCAGGAACTAGGTCGGCAGACTCGATTTCAGACCAATTGCCCGCACGCTTGACTTTAGCCTGGAAAAAGGTGAATAGAAATCGGGAACTGGAAGTAAAAAGCTTGCCTTGGGTGCCAACGAGTCCATGAGAGCCTTGACAGCGTTACCCGCACCACGCTCCTCGTAGAAACCAATTGCCGAGTTGATGAAAAGAAGCAGAATAATACCGACGAAATCTGACAGTCACGCTCAGAAGGCTGAAAAAAATCCGGAAAAAAAGCAGCGCTGACCTTGCCAATCCGGAGCACGACCCTCTCCGTTCGAGAGCGCGATAGCGACGAGCGCAGCGGCCTCCATGACCCAAGAGAGCGGGTTCCACATGAAACTGAGGAACTGCAAGAATGGGTTCTGCTCCTCGGACTCGAGCTTGTTAGGGCCGAAAAGACCAAGACGGCGTTCGGCCTCTTCGGGAGCGAGCCCGTTTTCGTCGCACTGAAGCAGCTTGAAGACGTCCTCGATGACGATGGTCTCGAGGTCGACCTTCTCCTTGTCGTAGAGGTCCTCTGCCTTGAGCTCTATGGTGCTCATGTCGACGTTGGCGTGTGTCGCCTTCTCCTCGTCGTGGGTGAACTCCTTGTACTCGCGCTTGGTACGAGCGGGGCGTCGGCGGGAGCATCGGCGGGGGCATCGGCGGGGACGGGGTCGGCATCTGAGCCAGGGACCTTCTCTGTGTCGGCCATGTGGAAGGGGAAGAGCAAACGAGCGATGTGGCCGTTCTCCCTTTTATTTGTCCCCCATCACCAACACAGTCAACAGAAACAAATACACACCGGCTAATCTTGGAACCTGCCTCAGGTAAGCCTGCTTTGCAAGCTCGCGCGCAGGGCTCGGACGACGCGTTCTGACCCTTCCAGCAGCTTTTTTCGACGTTCACAGAGTTCTTTTCCACGGCCCGCCTTGGGCACGGTCTAGTCCCCCAGGTGGTGCCCACAATCTCGTTAGCAACGAAATGATGCTTCTTTGAAACAGATAGGTCATTCCCTCTGACATCCCTCCGGAATCGGACTCGGACTCGCTGGCACAGAATTGGCCCGCTTCCGGCGGGTAAAAGGCCCTTCCCTTTCTCTTCTTGATTGCCTGCCCTCCCCGCCCCGACGCCGACGCTCTGTCTGAATCATCTCCAAGAAACATTCCCGCGCGAGAATCGCCATTCGCTCGGTCTGCCAACTTCCAAAAATAGAAAATCGTGTCATGATGCATCAAATACTTATAATTCTGCACACGAGCATATGTCTGCATATGTATGCTGCGTATCGCCGGGAACGCATATGCTGTTCGGTGGACCCTGTTTGATCTCACAGTAACTTCGTACGCTTGCCCACATCCGCTCTATTGCCGTCCACTGCCCCAATCTTGTACCCATGCCGGCGACATGAACCCTATCCTGCCCTGACGACATCGGACGGGAATACCAACAGCCAAGTATACCAAGTTCACTAAACTCCACTTCTTTCGGCGATGCGATGAGAGCGATCCACGGGTCCGTGCACGGCTGGGCATGAATGGCCAAGCAATCGATAGTAGCGACGACTGCCGCGGTCAGGGTCGGGTCGGATGTATGCAGCTGCAGGCGACGGAGAGATGGGATACTGCCATCGGGTCCGACGAATCCGAAAGACTGAATGGTTATTTTGAACACAAAAGCCTCTTCTGGTGCTCCCGAGGGTGCCCGAGCTGTACCCACCCGAATCCATTCAATTCGACTCCGACCCGTCCCGCGGGTGCCCCGGTCCATGTTCCCCTCTCGCAAAAGAGACTCAAAGGTACCCACCCACTCTCCAAGTTTGTCCGTCCCGAAAATCAAGCAAGCACATATATATGTACAGCACTCTAGTCTGACGTCTGTCTGACTCCCGCAATGTACTTACCGTGACACAAGACTGATTGCAAGCCGCCACCACCGGCACGATGTCGAATTCCATCCACCAAAATACCTATTACCCTACCCCGCAAAGCTGTGCCAGCCGTTCCCAGAATTACGCCGGCAAGGTCCAGCCGGCCAGCCAGCCAGCATGCAGGCAACTCAGGCGGGGAGTCTATTTATTTATAAGTTATTCACCGACACCCCGCACGCACGCGGGCATGCACGGCTGCGCTGCGAAAAAAAACACCTGCGCGCCGCAGACGTCACTGGTAAGTGGTAGCATCTACTGACCGGCGCCTGCAGATAAGATGTTATTTATTGCAGCCAGGAACCCGAGTCGATCCGCTACTGATACTAGTTATAAGCAGGCAGTGCCTTCCTTGTACGGGGACATGAACGACCCCACCAGTCCACGATGAGCTCATTGACAGGCGGGCTACGGGGCCTCGGACAAATGCAAACGCGGTCGACGTCGGCGACTTGAAGTCAAGACCCCAATTCAAATATTCGCCTCACGCTAAGTTGCACTCTGGACGTACATACATACCTGCACCGGTACCCATAACCCCGCAGACCGTGATCGCCCACCTGTATGAATCAAACGTCCCCAAACGTCACCTCCGAATTTCAATCGAGCGTGTTTCTATTAGTATCAGGAGTAAATGCAGCGAGGCAGTTCTTCTCATTCTTGTAAGCACTCACTCCGGATTCCGAATCGATCCGTGCCGCGCGGCAGCCTTTCTAGTCGCTTGCTCTGATCATGAATTCACCGTGACGGACCCGGAAGAAGGAAAAAAACAGGTATGCTCTTGGACCAGACTGCTGCGGTTAGAATCCTGCTTCTTCCTTTGTTTCTTCTTTCTTGGACTTAGTATACTTCCTTCCGGGCGCGCGAAATAATGACGAGCCCCAGAGCCAGCTCGTCGGTCGGTGCAGATCGAATTGGACACTTCAAGAACCAGTGGATGCAAGAATAGCTACTTATTTCTGGACCGTCACTGCATACGGCGGGTCAACCATTCATTCCAAACAGTGGGAAGTGCAGCCTATCCGAAAGTGGCAGGGCCGGAGAAGCCTAGCAAAAAGTGAAAACTCGAATACTTAAGTGACCATCCTCCTCATCATGAATGAAGTTTGTTGGGTTCACAGTGGAGTGCGGGTGAAATACGCACACTAGAAAAGAAGCGAAGAAGCCCGGGATTTTGATTTTGTGAGTAGGTCAGCGCGAGTCCAGTTGAACGTTCAACCAAACTAGCATGGACCCGTGCTACGCACGGCAATCTGTTAGCCTAAGCCGTCAATCAGAGGTCTTCAGTTTTTCTAGTGGACACCAAGGCAGCAAGCAAGGTTCTTTGTAGACTGGTTAACATTATGGTACTGTAGACAATGTATTTTTCAAGATGACTCGTTCAGCAGGTCGGTCGCTCGTTCGGCGGCTTCGCCACCTCACTCGCTCCCTCCTCTCGACTCCAGGTCGAGACTCGAACTCAATGCTGTCCCCAATCCGGATCCCGACGGCGAGGATGGAACACTGGCTTTAGGCGCGCTACCCAGGAAAATCGCGTTGTCAATGTCAACTTTGAACATTTTGTCGTCTTTGACAGTGACGCCAGCAAGATAACCCCAACATTATTGACCATCTCTTGCAAGGGAGCGCAGGCGGTTCCCTCGGTACGGTGGTTGCATAGCGGTGTTCCGTGCGCCACGTACGCTCTTCCGAAGTCATGTCGGTGAGCGAGAGAAGAGGAAGGACTCGGTGAAGGAGGATTCACTTTGAAAAGCAGAACGATGAGCTAGAAACAATGTAGCCAAGCCAAAAGTACTCACATCAGGAAGTACGGCCAGAGGAGAATGAGGAAGAGAGCTTTAAATAATTAGCCAGAGTAAGAAAAGAGGCAGGTTGTCCGTCCGCAGAAAAAAGTGAGCAAGATCACCGGACACTTGAAACTGGCTTGGTGTAGGAATTCGGACAGTTGGCAAAGAACAAAATGTTATTAGTGGAGTGCATACAGACAGTTCTCACTTGAAAGCTACAAAAGAGTAGTATGTATTTTGTGAAGGTTTCTGTCGTGTGGCCTGACGTGAGCGTGTCGAACGTGTCCACAGTGTCGTGTGCATCGTGTGTCATGCGAAGCAGCTCATCCCGGAAGATGCGGCGTCGAAGATCTCCTCCATCTAGACGCCCCTTGGCCGCTACCGCCTGCGCGCGTGCCCCCGCGGACCTCCTCCCGTGGAGCATCGCCGAAGGCGGCGACGGACATGTACCCGATGTGCTGTCTTGCTCGACTCTGGTGTCGTGGTGTGACTGGAACGGCAAAAACTCAAGTACAACGGAGCGATGGTGGAGGGACATGAACGTAAGAGAACTTGAGGGCGGAACGACGAAAGGGAGCAGCGACGACGACGGGGCTTCAGCGTGAGGAGAGGGCATTTCGATCAACGGTATCCAGTCTCTTCTGCGGCCGGATTGACGGAGAAAAGCGTGAGGAGAGCCATGTGGTAAAGAAAGGAACACTACGTGGATGAGGAAGGAGAAAGACAGCGACGACGGGGAAGACGACGACGGAAAGCACATAAGTTTGTTTGTTCGCGCGTGCCCATAGCCTACGAAAAAAACGGTATCCGGACTCGTTTGGCTCAGAACAGATGGATTTCCTGGCTAAAAGTGTCCAGGATACATGAATACACTATATTGAATGCTTCTACGGGGGCAGGAAGGCTTTCGAGGCCCAGCAGAGCCAGCGAAGGCGCATACGGTTTGTTTGTCCTCGCTTGATAAAACGCTGATATATCCTGATTGGCTGTCGAGGTCTTTACGTTAACCCTTGTCTTTTGTATAAGTAGATGAGCGGTCACGTGGACACGTGCCTCGAGCTACTGTGATGCCATCGATGATACGATCATCGATCGCCTCCGTCGGCATCAGCCGAGAGCCCAAACTCAATTGTTCTCGCCTTCGTCGACTGAGATTGCAGTGTAATAACTTAAGTTCACTATATACATAGGACATATATGCAGTACGCACTAAGGGATCTCCGCCTCATCATTAACCGCCGGCCTGATCTCCTTCAGCGTATAGCTCTCATCCACCTTCGTACCCATCGGCACCTCTCCCATCAACAAACTGAGCAAGAATCCCAGTCCCGAGAAACCAATCATCGTCTGCCACACCACCTTCATGCTCTCCGCAAAGGCGGCCTGCACCTCCGTCTTCAGAGGCCCTTCCAACTGGCGAATGACCGGAATGGCGGCATACGCAATCTCGAACCCGGGCGGGAACTGCGCAACAAATGCAGCGGGCAAGTTTTGTTTAAGTCTATTCTGGAAACGGGGGTACGTTGATTAAGCATTGACCGTATCGTCGAAATGCACAGCGACGACACACCTGAAGGATGGTACTAGAGATAGTGATGCCCCATGTCTGATGGGATAGGTGAGTCAACACGTCGGCGCCGCGTGTGGATCAATACCGTACCTGCGCAAAGGAACGCGTAAATGTGAACAGGGCGAGCGCACTCGCGGCGCGACTGGTCGGTTGAGGTGCCAGCAGTGGAAACAAGGGGCCAGTGAACTGCGGGAAAGCGTTGGCGCTCTTCAAGACTAAAATCGCTGGCGCTCACGATGAACCCGATTCCAACAGCGGTGACGAGCTGAAAACCAACCCATCTCCCGACTGGCGTGTCGTTCGTGAACGTGCTGATGAGCCCGTATCCGACGATCATGACGGCCCAGCCTACCCAGTTGACGAGGCGGTATTTTCCCGAAACAGAAATAATAATGCCGGCGGCGAGGGAGGCGGGTGCGGTCATGAGCGTTCCCGGGAGGAAGTCCACGGATGAGCGAATGGGCGAGGCACCGAAGCACGCTTGGAAGAAAACTGAGAAGCTGTAGTTAGTGCAAAATGAAGCAAGAATACCGGGATACGGGCACCTGGGAGGTAGTAAATCAACGCTGAAAGGGATTTCAGATGCCGTTTATACATAGGGGAAAACAGACGTACAAATACTGGTTATCCCATGAACAGCAGTTGTCAGTAGCCTATAGTTCAGGCGGATATGGTCAGTGGCTATCCGCGACATTGAAAGGTGCGTACCCAATGAGAGAGGTGCGATTTCCGACAATGTCAGGCGGGATCGTGGGCATAGCCGGTACTTTGGCTTCATATATGCCAGCGACCACAAGAGTAGATAGACCGATGATTAGGGGAGCGAGCACCTGGACAGCGGACCACGGGTATCGGATCCCTCCCCAAGTCATGCCGATGACGGCGAGGCCGGCACCTATGACGATAATACCGTTCCTCTGGAATACATTAGTTTCATCTTTCGACAAAACAAGTTCCCCTAGGATAGACGCACATCCAGTCCACTTTGGCTAGCTTGTGCCGGACAGATCCTTCCGGTGTTCGCACCGAAAGAAACATGCCGACCAATAAGAACGCAATGGCGCATAGTGGTAGGTTGAGGACTAGAGCGTGAAGTGAGAAGAGAACGATGGGGATCACAAGAAGCTGGCTCACAAAAAAGCCACCGCCACGCTTTTGTTCCGCGGGATGAGAGCGCCCCACCCTTGGAGGAGCGCCGTCAGATGGGTGTGGGGAGAACTGAATTACCGAAACTATTTACGATCGGGGTCCAATGAACTGAGACCGGAACGTTAGGGATCCTGGCCAACAGTAATGCGGATAGTCTTACAGATGCTAAACACCAGACAAGCCCGAGAATGCCCTGATAGATGCCACGTTCAGCGAGCGGGACAAGATCCGCTGTGATTATTTCCGTCAGCGCTATAATTCCTCCACCGCCGATGCCTTGGGCGGTTGTGTCAATTAAGTACTATATTTCAAGTGCGAAGCCGGGTGTCGTACCTTGAAGACCTGCAGCCATCGACTGTGAGCGTTTTGAGATCTTCATTTACAAACTGACGCACTGCGGGCAGCAATCATCATTGACTACGTTGTGAATCAATGATGTTGAATGAGAAGTTCGGGTGAACAAACAAACCATGTTCTGTGCCGCCCCGGCCAAGGTGCTACCGATTGCGAAGAACACGATACTGAAGAGGATGACCGGTTTCCTTGGCGGAGGTGAGCGCACTGGCGGAGATTCATAGAGCGAGAAAGAGACGGACCGTCCGAATCGTCCGCAAGATTCCCGCTCAACGGATGAAAGCCGTGCTAGACAAGGCGTACGCAGAGCCCACCTACATATGGAAGCATGTCCCACCGTCTTCGGCTGGTGTGTGGTACATTGGTGGGACGTACGTACCATATATAATCCCCGCTGGTGTCGTCCAGCGCATTGGCTATGGTCGGCAGCGCCGTACAAACTGCCGTCAAGTCCAGAGCGCTCAGAATGACCGACACCATCAGTGCGATGATACATAACCAGAAGGCCCGGCTCTTGGGCGCGGATGTCGCCAGTGGCTCCGCTAAGGTTTCC
>QVIE01002899.1:0-21787 GCA_013387415.1 Panellus pusillus | reverse complement strand
CGGAAGAGATAGGCCGCCATAGGCGGCGACGCGCTTGTGGCAGATAGAAGTGAGAAACCCCAGAACTCAAGACCCAGTCAAGGCAGAACGACAGACTTCTCGAGATTCGAGTCAAACATAGGTCGCGAGCGGGATATCACACAAGGTCGCGGAGGGGAGCATCGTCGAGTCCACGCGGAGGGAGAAGCAAAGAAAAGCACGGTGCCAGTGTGCCACCGACCACGACGTCACCACGTCACCTCACGACCGGATGAATGACTCCGATGACAGAGCAACAATGACAAGGCTCTCTGTATTCCAAGGCAGATTACGCAGAAAAATGACAAAAATGTGATGGTCTGCGAGTTCTGAAAATCAGGCGCTATAAGACCCGTACCTAAAGGTAGCGGGAACTTAGCGGGAATACTCACATGAATGCATACCTGCCCAGTGGCCAGCGGCTCCAGTTGGCTCCCAGTATTAGTAGCCAATAAGAATCCCGAGCTTCGCTCATCGTCCGATCCCGTTGCTCAACCACCGGCCAGTTGCTGGAGAACCGCTCCGCGCAAATCTCAAGACAAAGTTGAAGCTTTGAAGCTGGGTCCAGTCAGCTCAGAAAGTCGACTTTCAGGGGCGTGGTTTTGCAGCCTTCCTTCCTTCGGATCCTTCCCATAAATTCAAAATTGGTTGGTTCTTTCCGAATAGTATCGAGAATCTTGTCAGTCGTTATACTCACACGGCTCAATGCGAGCTGGTCGACGCAAACACGCCGACTGAGTGAACTTGGACATCCTTTCGCCAACCACAAGGATTTGTCCAAAAAAGTACATACCCCCGCGTAACGGGCCTTGCCACTTGTCAGCCTTATAGCCTTATACAAACATACATGCATGAGCGAATGAGTCCAGTTTTGAGAGAGATGAAATAAGTTAGACTGCTTCAGTCAATACCCACGCCAACGCCGAATCCCAGCATCTACATCATACATGACCGCGTACCTCTTTCCGCGACCGCACGAGCCGGCGCGTATAGACGGCGGGTACGAGAGTGTAGGAGAGGGCGGGAGGGTGCCCAGCGACGAGCGCGATGCACGGAAGTCAAACCCTGCCTCCTTCGTACCAGTACCCGGAGGAGCGGCAGGCCGCGGCGCGAAACTGAGCCGCCCGTGCTGGACCTCGCGCTGCACCTGCCGGATCTCGGTTGAGGCGGAGTGAAGTGAAGGCGATGTCATGGTGACAGTCGTCGTTGGGGAGGAGAGGTAAGAAAGAGAGGAGAGTGTGCGCAAGGAGCGCAGCGTCGGGCGGCGCACGTGGGTGGGGGCAGTGTGTGAAGGGGGAGGAGCGGGCGGGAGGGGCCGGCTAGTGTTTGGATTGAGACTCAGAGTCGGATCCGGGTTTGGAGCTGGAATCAATGGGGAGGAATTGGTGATGCGAGGCAGGGGGCGCACAATTCTCGCGGACGAAGCCGTCTGTGCGGCGGAAGCGCTAGGCGGGCTCGCAGAACGGGGCGCAGGTCGGATTACTCGTGAAGTCGTAGGGAGCGAGGGAGAATTGGGGGAGGAAGAGTGTGGCGGAGTGGGGGAAGGGGTCATTATCCGCAGTATTGGAGGAAGCGTTGGCGGAGGGCTTGGGCTTGGGGTAATCAGAGGTGAGACGAAGACACCCTTCATAGACAACAGCGAGGCTGATGAATCGAAGTCATGCCTGCGGTAAATCTCTGGGAGCTGGAAAGATGGTGTAGGTAGCCGCCGTTGACGTGTCAGCCAGATGCGCGCGAAGATCCCGGCCAAGATGGTGAGCGCAACGATGGAAACAACGATGCTCACGATTACAACGGGATTGTCCACCGTCGCACTGGAGTCTGCGTCAAAACACGTTTGGAGCATAAGACTGCAGAAGACGCACTCGAAAGTTGTCTCGTCCATAGTCAATGTATGAGACATCCGCGGCAGGGGTTGGCTTGAGGATACTGACGTTAAAAACAATGAAGGTCGGGGGTCGCTTGCGCTGCAAGTCAATCAATCTCTCGGGGCAGCTTGTCAGTGCAATGCCACGTACAAATTATCGGTGAGATATGACACAGAAAATGATCCAGTACTATGTGCACGCTATCAAGTCCTGTTCCAGAGAGGTATAGGGAGCACATACATGGTGGAGGTAGGCGGTACAAAGTGCGAATCCGTGCTGCCACCGGAAGAGGATAACATATCGATTACTATGCTGGTATGAACGTTAGCCAGCTCCATTAAATTAACATGCAACACACGGGACATTAGTTATAGGGGCCATCGCCGATGGCATAGGGTACAACGAAAGAAAGGGATGGTGTGTAATGGAGAAAAAGAGGCTCCCGTCGACGCTGTGCGACTTACGCAGCAGTGCATGATGATGGTGCGTGGTGCAATGCGAAAATGAGGTGAAGAAGATAGAAGTCGCGCAACGGCCAACGACGATCTGACTAAGAACAGAAGCGGCAGACAACGCACCATCGCAACTGGAAAGATGGACAGCAACAGGCAATCCTTGGCTGTGCGGCCTGTGCCTGTGATCGAACTTTCTTGAGAATCGCCTCGCAGATTTCAACCTCAGTTAGCCCGCCAGGTTAGAATTGTACCATACTCGCAAACGTAGTCCTCCAGAATCACCACCATTGGAACTTTAACTCCGCTGCCATTTTGCCAGCCTCTCAGGTGCCAGACGGCCATTTTCCAGTAACTGAAGCATGATCATGAATCCTTGACGAGGTGAGATGATGCAGCAGCCGAGTATCTTTTGACCAAGAGAAGCTTCGATAGTCGTGTTTGACGGAATTTAGATGGTGGCCGTGGATGACGAAAAGGTGATTTTGTGATTACCACTGTTCCTGTCTGATTGCTCATGTTAGCAAAATCATTATTTGCTGATCCGTGCGCGGGCATTTACGGAAGTGCGGGAGCTGGATCACTCCGTTTGACGCAACGGCCTTTGAAGGACTAACATCGTATCTCCGAAAACTAGGGCGGCGGATAAGGGCAGTACCATCGTCATGGATGCTATCCGATTCTATGCCGATTCACATATACTTATACTTATAGTCAATATATAGTTCAGTCAAATCGAAATCACTCGATTTCGAAAGTGACATGACTGTGGTTTTCAAGCACCTTTTCAAAATAAAACCTAGACCGAGCAGCCTCCGTTCATAACGGTGTCAGATAGTAATACTGTTTAACAAGACTTGAACCGTGGGAACCCGGCAGGCCCTCGCCGGTCAGTTGATCAAGTATTCATTCTGACTTCTCTAACCGGCTCGTGCTTGTTCGGGCGGAGTCTCTCGATTCTTTGAATCTTTGCAAACCTGTCAGTCTGCTGTCAGTTTTTTTGGTGCAATCCCCATATACTCTTTTGCCCTGCGTTCATCCTCGTTCAGAACCGAGTAACATCCAATACATATACTTGTTAAAAGCGTCCGAATACCAAAGATGTATGGAAATCGAGTAGATAAGGCTGAATTGGTTCTGAGTCCTGACTCCTCCGTTACCACTCTCAAAGCACGACAGGTTGCCCATCCTCATAGACGGTCCTGCAGCCGCGCCGTGCCATCGTGCGCACGAACGGCGGGCCCGCCTGGCGTTTCACGAGCGAACGCGTTGCGTCGTGCAGCACGATCTCTTGAAGGCAAGGAAACGAATGTCCCTCGAGCACTGCAAATTGCGACCTGAGGACGTGCTTGTAGGGGTACCACTCCTCCGGGCTGAGCTTAATCCGCACGCGGCGCAGTACGGGGTGCGTGCCGGTGTGGCCTGACGTCGAGCTCGAGGCGTGAGGAAGCGGAAGCGCGGAGATCTCCGGCGCGCCGAGGTAGAAAGCAAGCTCGAACAGGGCGGGGCATCGACTGAGGATGCGCTGCATCTGCGTGGAGGAAAAGACGACCTGCGGCGCGAACGCGAGCTCGAGCGAGTGGATGCGGTGACCCACCACGCTGAGGAAGGGCAACAGCGTGCTGGGGAGTGCGGTATGCAGGATGAGGTTACGCAAGCGTGAGAAAGAGACAGGGGTTGGAGAGGATGGCGTCTTGGTGGAATGTGAGTGTGAGTGCGCGCGGGCGACGCGTAGGGTGTGAAGGGATGGGAAAGGCGCCAAGTTCGCGAGCACTTCGGGGCGGTCGGAAGAGAAAAAGAAATGTTCGAGTGCTGGGGAGTTGGATATAAGCTCGAACAGGCGTTGGGCATTCTTGTTGCCATAAAATCGGGTATCCAGCTCTGTTTCATGCCTGGCAGCGCATCAACAGCGAAGTACACGTGAGAAAGGAATCCGACCATTCTAGACGGCGCAAATGCGGAAGCAGAGGTCCTTGAGCGTATTCCAGTGGGGCGTCAATAAGGCTGATCCAAAAACGCATATCCTCGATGTCAAGGTGAAGTGGCGGGCGCACAAAAATCTCGAGTCGCGGTGTGTAACGAAAGATATCGGCGAGGTGAATAGAGGACGTTGCAGAATGAGCCAGTGGCAGCGAGAACGGCGTGGCCTGGTGAGCTTTATGCGACGAGGCATTCATCTGCAGCGCAGGCAGCTCCAACCGCCGGACATGGCGCCCGAATCCGCCCAAACCGTCCACCTTCGAGCGCTTGAAGCCTCGCATCAGGCTCCGTAGCGCACGTGCATTGGCGATACGCACGTCCGCATACAGAAATTCCGATGCAAGAAGGCGCCAGAGACGGCAAACCTGCATCAGGAGCCCGCAGGTTTTCTTGCACCCCGCCAGGACCTTAGAGGACGCCACCGTCTCACGCATTTCCGGCAACGGCTCGAAAGGGATGTAGTCCACATCGTACGTCGCTGGGGATCCCGTAGCAAGCCAGAAGACGAGACGCCACAGTTCTGGGGGGAGACGATAGCCGCTCTGCCCTTGAACACTCATAATGGCGTCCGCAAGGACAGTGGAATCCTTGCCATATAAGTATAGTGCGGTGGTGGCAGCAGGAGATTGAAGAAAGGACACGAGTGTGCGCTTGTTTCCGTTTGCGGCTGCGCGGAACAAAACCGAGTACAGGTATTATGCGGAAATCGGTTCGGGGTAGTAGTCAGCAGCTGCCTCTCACACGGACCTACAAGGACATGCGCCGGGGCCCGGGAAGAAGAAATTGGGTCTTTGCTTAGCGTGACTGGTCCTAGCGTCCCCGTGTCGAGTACCAAGTAACTCTCTGAACAGCGGCTTGCGAGACCCGTTCTGAAACTCGCTACAGTGCATATGATGATCAGCACACTTGTCAATGCTCTGTCAATACTCCCGGAAGAAGTCGTAGCTGGGCCCTGGCGTGTTGGTACGGGTACTTATCGGCAGGAATGCGACGGGTCCGCCGGCGGATGTACTAATTTTGGCCGTGCTGAGTCCTGACCTTATACAGAGGAGCCTGAGGGGAATTGTATGCGGAAAGGAGAGGGGAGGTGGAGAGGATGTCCCGTACTGTTTTCTCTTGTGCTCGACGATGTCTTTGAGTCTCTAGCAATTGGGCCGATTGTGCCGATTGAAAGGCGCTGGCATGAAGCGCTAGGCATGAAGCAAGGGTGAGTCAGCCTGAGGACCTGATCGGGATCCGGTAGACCGGGCCGACCGGCTATGCCAAGTGGCAAAAATAGATCATGAACCCAATTAAGTATCTTTATGAGTGCTGCCACTGTGCTGCCGGGTAGGTAGGAAGGTAGGTAGCATTACTTACATGGCACGGTCCCACTCAGTCGGAACGCCGGGATCCGAGAAATATCAGTTTACTTACTCGACCCGAGCTGAAACTTCGGCTGGTTGAATTGGCAATTGCCATAAGTGGCACCTCAACTCATCTCTTGCTCGACTCAGCTCGAGCCAGAGTCTATTGCGTCTATTACCATCACGCATATCCGGTCTCCACCCAAGATGGACGGTGCTAGCTATCGTGCGACGCCGGCGCAGCTATTGATCACGTCGTTAACAGCAATGACGCGCACGGCAGCCACTTAGTGGCATACGATCTAAACTCCGGAGCAGTCAAGGCAGCCAAGGAGTTGCTAGACATGACTCGTACACGTGCGACGTGCCCGGAGCTGAGGTGCACATACTTTATTTTCGTTAATGAAATTGACCGTATATTGTACAATAGACACATGCAATTCCTGCCGCACCATTGAATGCTCAGCTAAGGAGATCGTCCAAAAATTCTTGCATCTCCTCCTTAGGATCCTTTGTAAGTGGTTGAGAGCCATCCGCCAAAGAAAGCGGTGGTGCCTCGATTACGGCCGGACCTTGGATCACACTAATCAGTGGGAGTGCACCCTCAATAGCTAAAAAGACTGACTCGGCTTCCGTTCACGACCAGCTGAAAGATTTGGCTTTCGAAGCTTCTCCGATTTCGCGCGGAACCGTGTTTTCAGATCTGTGTGAATGTCAAAGGACGAATTATTGAAAAGAAGGACGGTTTACCCCAGATCGCTTCGGCTGATGCTTTTTCGCGCTTGAGTGCATCGAGATCTTCGTCCCACTCAATCACCTCGAGTTTTCCTTTCCGCGAGGTGGCTTGTTGCCGTCCTCCAGAAGAGATATGAGCCAGGCTATGATCCACATCTTCGTCTGGTGGGATGCTTTTGGGTAGGACGGACGGTCCAGTTGAATCTGAGATCCGTTGTCTTTCAAGAAAAGATGACAAATCCACCTCCGGTTCAACTTGAGGCTCTCCTGCGAACACAAAATCATCAATGTCTCGGCTGAAGAAGGTAAAAGAAGAAAACATGCCGTCCGAGTCCAATTCTGGCTCCGGCTCAACGTATCGGTCAGCATTGGTGCCAAGCTGTCTTTTAGAGAATTTCTGAGCGAGTTCCTCAGCGCGTTCTGCCGCCTTCTCGTCGTCTTCCGCCGCGAGCGCTTCGCCGTCGAGCAATAGCCGCTGGCCGAATTCTGCTGGGCGGCCCGGCCCACGGCCCCGTCCGCGTGCACGAAGATACTTTCCAAGACCACCACGAGATTTTCCGCGGTCTGTGCTTCGAGCCGATGAGGCATAGGTGCTGGATGGAACTTCCGACATGATTGCTCGGATTGGGAGGCGCGATGTGACGGAAGTGTCATGATCACGCTTGTGACTATTGGAGCGGAGTTCGAACATAGTGATCTCAGATCAGATTCGCTCTGGGTAGCTAGTCTGCGCACAGAAATATCGAGTGAAGATTCATCTTTTTATCAAACATGACGATAATATACCCGTGCCTGAAAAAACGTGTACTGCATGTAAGTTGTCCATCAAGTTTTGTCACGGGGACTCACGGCGAAGGACTCCAGGAGTGGTATTCAACAAACTCAATTCCAAGAGAGATGATCCAGCAGCAGTGAGAGCGAATCACAGGGACTCAAAAACATCTTTGAGCCCAAGAACTTGCTTGATCAGTATTGCCGTTGACCGCGAACTTAATGGGCACGAAGAATAACGATGATCCTATCCGACCACAGTGAGCATTTACGATGATGTTCAAGTCTTGCAGCAATTTCATCGCACGACTGTCAGCCTCCGGTGTCCGTATTACCAGTTGCCGAGATTACGGAAACTTCAAAAACTGCTTCAGCTTTTTGTTTGAGAGGAGCTCCTGAGCCTGCGAGCGATTTCGTGGTGAAAATCACACCTACATATGCATGCAGTCTAAGTATGAGTTGCTAATCGTACTATTTGGAGCGAACCAAAATTATTTTCAACTCTCGAGATAATCTTCCGTAACCCCAGACGAACCAATTTACCTTACTAGTCAAGCGCAGTATACGTACCCAATCTCTTATCGTGGAAATATGATCTGGAAAGTTCAACGCCACCGCCGGGTGTGACAATTGACAATTCAGAAGCCAGCAGTCCCCAAGCACGAGCCCGAAGAATCGCAGCAGCATCGCTACATTGAATATACGAGTGTCATCTCTTAGTACTTACTATTATGCCAGCGATCGGAGTCGTACTGACGGCACATAGAACATTTCAAAAGAGCGCGACGAGCAGTACCTTTAGAAGTTAGGCTCCCAGGTGCTACGCTAAATTTGTTTTGCGTCTTGCCTAGATCTGTTAGTCTTTCTTATACGTCTCTCGTCACTACAAATAGCACAAGTGACCTAACTTGAGGGACACAATCCGATAACGAGAATAGCAAAAATAATGCGAGGAGCCGGAGTAGAATTGACTCCGGATCAAGGATAGCACTCTATCCACGGCTTCCTCGTATCCCAGCGGCCTTCGGCTTACAATCTCCTTTGCGGCTCGGAGTTTCCGTGCAATTTCCGAAGGAATTTAGAAGCCCAAGCGCAGGACCCGGATAACGAGAGAGGAACATCATTTTCCTGCCGCTCTATACTTGATCTAAGCCAAAAGGCCAGAGTGTTAAGGTCACTTTCAGAGTCCGTTGCTCTGTATCAACTACAGAGAGTCATTCTCCGACAACACCCTTGCCGCCGTTGCGCGATAAGCCGGTCAATATTTCAAGTTGAATTCACACCCCGCTCGGCCGATCGAGCAATCATTCTCGTGCTGTCCCAGATTCCCAACAAGTACTACCGATGACCGAATACAGCTGATTGGGAATCAATTGTGTCTAGACGCTATCAGAAAGCTTTAGAAAGACTCTACCAGTTCTTCCAAGGATTCGCTGGAAGAATGGCACTTGAAAATACGCGGTTCAAGTTTTCTGATGCCCGATCCGAGGATTTCCCACGCCATAAATTCTCAGATCGGTGTGTCTGTTGTCGCACGAAGGAAGAAATAATCAAGATCCATAATCCTGGTTTCTCCTAAACACAAGCTGCAGGCGCCTCTCGGCAAGTTTCAACATTCGATAGGAAGCGGACCTATACCTGCCTATACATTGTTTAACATTACGCATGGCTGGCTAGTGGCGAGGTGTTCCGCTGGTCCGTCAATTATGCGACTGATTTCTCACATGCCCCTTACGCTATCGCATAGTACGGAATTTGACAAAAACTTCCGACGCTCGGAGCAAATTGGCAGAAACGATACAGCGGACCCAAATACTCAATAATCAATAAACTACTACTACTGCGACAGCCCGCACGCCTGTAAACATGAATCCACGCCCGCCG
The DNA here is from genome assembly GCA_013387415.1 of Panellus pusillus. NCBI lineage: Eukaryota > Fungi > Basidiomycota > Agaricomycetes > Agaricales > Mycenaceae > Panellus > Panellus pusillus. The sequence continues at coordinate 12,733 of QVIE01002899.1, read as the reverse complement.
CCAGGTTCAATGGTAAGCGGGAGCGCCATTGTGCGATGTTTTCGCCGCCTATAGTGTTCGGGAAGCCGAGAGCTGCGTCGACGACGTCCGACGGCAGCATCCAGAAGTTGGTCGCGAGATCGCTGCGGCCCGGGTCTTCACTGTTGAGCACTGCTACAAACACTGCGGGCGAGCAGGTGGGATTCTGCTGATAGTGAATGCTTCCCTGGGGGAACACTGTCGCCTGGAGCGGCCCGAGTTGCGTCTCGATGAGAGAGCTGAAGCCGTTCTCCTGCACAAAGCCCGTGTCCAGCACGCCACTGACTACAGTCAATAACTCGCTCGCGCGGAGGTGCCAGTGGGGGATGTTTAGGCCGCATGGCTCAACAAAGGAGACGGCGCCGGAAATATCCAACCCTTCGAGAATGGGAAAGTTGTCCACGGTCGCGAGGAGGATGGAGCCGCCTTTGGCTGTCGCTGCCGGCGACTGATTGTTGAAATCGAACACGGTGAGCTGCCTTAAAGCGTCCCCCGTGAGGAGGTTGCCATTCCCGTCTGTTAGCAGCTTTGTAAAGCGGTCGTTGCTGCTCGGAGATGATTTCAGAGAAGATGCAAGGGCTACGGCGTTGGTGACCGGCGGCACTGCGGCAGGGATGGGCACGCGAGGTGACGCTGCGGGCGAAGCAGCGGGCGCCCCACGAACGGGGACGAGCACAGAGATTATGGTGAAAAATGCGGATGCCAACAACATATCGAAGAGCTGAATTCCACTATGTCAAAGTGAGTTTCGAAGCAGATTTGTGCGGGGAGTAAATCACGAACCGGGCGAAGTGAAATGAGGAACTGAGAGCCAGTTGAGGGGGGTAAGACAACCTAGGGTCTGGCTACATTCCTCTGGTCTCATATAGTTTTTTGATAGCATGCGAATACGCAAAAAGCTCGTGCGAGAAAGTAATCCGGCAGACGTGCGGTAATTGGAGTCGATCGGGGAAGCCTGGTCGAATGAGTGTTGAAAAGGGTAAGAGGTCAAAACCGAACCAAAAAAGTTGGTTGAATTACAACAACTGACGGGCGGCCGCGTCCGATGACGCGAGATTAATCAAGTCACAAAGCCGCCGCTATCGAATCCTTCAGTGGGCAAGTTGCGTATAGTGACAAAGCCCAGTTGAAGTTCAGATGTTTTTGTTCCTGCGCTCAAGTGAGTTGCACAAGACATCTCTCACTGTTACGCTCAACCCAATGGACTGGACTGCAATTAATTAACAGCTAATGTCCTCTAAGAGCGATACTCTGTTCATTTACGACCGAAGGAGAAACAGATCTCTGCGGGCCCGCGGTCCGTTCCCACTTCCCAAATTGTCCGACGATACCTATTAGTTTGTCCGAGTCATTACTCACGCAATACGGATAATGAACCGCCGAGGGTACGATATGAACGGGTAGGTGGGATAGCCGTGGTTGAAATCGTAATCGGACCGCGATGCGAAGTAGTCCGGGTGCCCACTGAGGACGGCGCACTTCTTAAACCCAATATCTCACGGTGAGATGTCAACTTTCGTCCGAAAACATTTCTGTTTCTTGTGGAAAAGAAAAACAATAAATAGGCAAGAATGGTCAATCTTTAGCCTTGTACTGAACAAAACGATACAAATTTAACTGACGTGCCGTTCATAGAGATTGCAGGGTTGGGAAGCCAGGGCGGAACCGGTTCATCTACCTGGGGAAGAATGTTCACGGAACCATGTGCACTCAAGGAGGCGTTCAAAACTCACCCGACGCACCCGCTCATTACAGATCGCGGGGTGTGTTTTTATTCAGAAGGAGTTTTGACGTCCAATTTCAAGAGGAATAAGAATAGGCGATCGAAATGTATATGGAGTTAGGCTACAGAACGCTCTGAACTATATGTGCATTGGTGTAAAAAATATCGTTCATCTACTCAGTTCGAGGAGGAAAGAAGGATCAGGGCAGCTGTGTCCAGTGACCGAGATCCGGACTATACTTAGAACCTACACAAAGCAGATATGGACCGTCAGTTGGGGAGCCGGTGATTCAGGTAGGTATTTCATTTCCTTCCTGAGACTGAGAGGCACTTGTTCCCCACGGCTCCTTACAGCCGGTAATGTGAATCTCACGTTGTGTTTGACTCACCCCGCCTCGGTCCTCCGTCGGCTCCCGTCCTCGCGTTGAGGGCAGGAACCGCAGTCGTCAGAGCGATTTAAACTCGCACATGTGCATCTGCGAACATAAATGGCACATGGCTTGAAATATCAGCCATTTTTATCCGGCAAAGTGGGTTGCAATACCAAGGGTCGTAAGCAAGCGTGAATTTGCGTCCAGTAGCGGCATTGCGATTGCATAATGGTCCCGCATGTCGGCGGTTCTCTGACACCGATGCCATGTTTTCTGGAGCGCGACAGACGATAAGCAGAGAGAACTCTATATGGTCCGAGAATGCGTTGCTATACCTTCGATAAGCCGCCGGGCCTATGTAGTTATGTGACAGGATTTTCTGCACTAATCACTGCCGGAAATTCAAGTTCGGTGTCAGAGCCAAAGTCGAGAAGTCTTTTGAATTTATACAGAAGGAATCAAGGATCCAGTCTATGTACCAACTTTGAGGTTCACCGTCCCGAATTTCCGTGGTTCAAGCTTGAGAACTAGATGTTCTTAATTATTCTCGAACTCTTGAGTTCTTAGACAATCAACCACCCGGATACAGGCGAAGTTATCGCACAAGCCCCAACTCAATTGTCGCAGACTGTCGTAGGCCGCCAGGTGTGTTCCGCTACTGTGCTCACGAACAAACACTCAGGAGGAGACCTTGCCGGGAGTGATATGGAACATGACATACCTCACTGATTTGGAAGGCACACAATGCCGCCAGGAAATGTCAGAGATCCACGTCGTTTCAACTGAAATGAAATATTTTACAAAATTCGCTGATAATGCTATGTTCCGCCTTATACCTCGTTGTACATGCGCACCACTGTTTTAGACCCTCGCGCGAAAACCAAAGAATTGGGTTTTGGCCGGACATGTGCATGAGCATTGTGAATTCGCCATTGAAGTAAGCGTGTACAAACAAATGTGTTCATTCACCTTCGTTGCCATCCCAGGAATACCGGTCTGTCCATGCGACTCGCTTGCCATACATCCCCGCTGACAAGCACTTGGTGGTCTCTGTGACAGACGCTCTGTACTGGAATTTAACGTAGGTATCAACAGCATAGAGATACTGACAGGGATAGGGCGATCGTTGACGGTTTTGTGCTCTATTGCGCACTGTAAGGTCAAGATGAAGATCAAAACATGGCCACACTGGGTCTCACGCGGGGTACGGCCACCCAAACCCTGGCTGTCACGGATCCTATCCAAGTTCAATTTGGCATAGAATGGATTTAGCTGAAGGGCGAGGAAGCATTGAAAGGGGCTTGCTGAGTGTGGATGGGAGGAGTTTTCCTCCTGCGAACCGGCGAAGTTAGGACGATACGTAGAGCGTGAGGAGTGAGCAACGAACAGTACAGTACCCGTGAAATATGGGATGCCACGCTGTGTCGTATTCGAGGCTGTATACATCATGCATGTGCGATCCTTCATGAAACAGCGTGAGGCGATTCGGATTACTTAGAAGAGCTTCGTGATGACGCCATTCTTCCCACCTAGCGGCAAAGCGACGGATTTTGACCGGCATCCTGAGGCACTTCGGAGCCAGTCGCGATCTCAGCTCTTGCTGAAGGAAGTCAAGGAGGAAGCTATAGAGTCTTGTGGGACAGAGATTTGGAAGGCGCTTTCAGTGTCAGACATGATGGAATCGAGCGAGATTGAGGCCGAGCGGAGATGGAAGGAGATTTGGAATAATCTCCACAAGGACTCAGTCGCCGGCCAAGATGGGAATCGAATACTTAGGAGACCTGCGCTTCGGGAGAAAGAGAAAAAGAAGTCTGGCATTTCCGATTGCATCACATGACCTTTGCAGGCGTCTCTGATCAGCCAAGCACGCACAAATCGACACTGCACACTCTTACATATTTTGGTAGAAAGGTCGCAAGCATGGATTTTACGCAAATAATATCACCCCGCGCTTCACAAAGCGGCAAGTTTATCTCGCATCCACTGCACATTCTCCAACTTCATCTCCCCAAACTCTAGGCCGCACTCTTCGATGACCACCCGACTTGCCACACGTGTCCCACGTGGCACTCGGCCGCTAAAGAGAGGTTCAACCCATGCTCTCTGGTTCGCACCTCCAACGAATGGATAGCGGCATTCAAAGTCGGTGGGGAATACCGCCATCGTGGGTTGATCGTCGTCGAACGGCCAGCATATTTTGCTTGCGGCGTCAGATTCCGAGACAAGGGTTTCTCTCACAGCAGCGTTCGTTCATGTGCCAGACCACGCCAGACGCCCAGACTCGATGACGCGCAGTGCGTCAAGCACCAGCAGGTCGGCGGTTGCCTGAATTACAACTTATAGTGTCTGAGAGAGTTGTGAGAGATATATATACTGAGGTGACTACGCACTGGGTGCCAACTCAAAATGAGCTGCTGTTTTGGTTTTGCTCAATTCTAGATACCTTCATTTTGGGGGCCAACTCCGAGTCTTTCGCTAACGTCGCAGATGGAGAAGCATGGCACAAGACCTCAGGCTGACAATAGTGCCGGGGAGATGCTTAGTACACAGTACGGGGGGTTCTGAGATGGAACAGCCAATTGCAGGTGTGAGCGAAGGGCCTTCTTCAAGGTTATATATCGCGCGCGGATGGAAGCAAGATGGAAGTCACGGTCTGGTTCGGAATCACTATGTACAAACATCCGAATGTGGCTATCAGCACAGCGACACGGCCCCAGTCACTCATCTACTACTAAGTAGTCAAACGCGTACTTACGCTGTCCCGCCAGGCGATAGGATCCATTCTACATTAATCAAAGGATCACCTCGAAGGCAATCATCGTAGAAATAGAATTCTGAATGGTAATGGCTGGGTTGCCGTCCGGGCTGAGCCGATGCCAGTGGAACGGCTCGCAGCTCCGCTACAGTAGTAGTCACAGGGCGACTCTCAAGAGTCAAATCCGAGTCCGTACATTCTCAGCGGAGAAACTCTTGAGATTGGGGTTGCGCAGACGATTCATCCCGTCGAACGCTGCCAGTGGCCGAAGATGCACTTACTTATCGCCTCAGGCCCGCTTGTTCAATTGGAGAAGTGTGCAAAATCAAATATGCCGAGTCGGAGCCGACTCAGCCGAGGAGGACTCGGAGAATGTTCAGGCTCGGCATCTACTACGGGGCGGTGCACGTGGACATCTCTATCCTCCCGCATGGATTGTCGTGCCCGAGACGAGTCTATTCGTCCCGGGGCCGTCCGACTCGTCCGACGTCCTCCGCCCTACGGAGTCCTATTGTGTTGAAATTAGATAAATTATAATCATGTTGGCTGCAAATCGCATTACGAGCATTGTGAACGAACTGAATCCCAGTCTAGCAGCTAGCTCATCCACACGAGCCCGGTACCGTCAGATATGGTTTGATGTCATCCATCTCCGAATTCACGTGGCATCATGCTTCTCATCTTGTCTTCTCCCTCGACCACCCACTCGCGCCCACTGTGACTGTCAACATCTACCGGGGATTCCATCCATGGAGGCTTTCTTCGATAACAAAACCAACATTGTATCTGCGCGAATCTGCGCCGTGCTAGACGGGGCGCTGATGTACTCCGTCCAAACACACTTCGCCGGCGCTTTCCAGGATCGCGTACGAACCGTGCTACGCGACGAGAATGCCATCGGCGGCTTCCCGTCGGCGTCAGCTGCGAGTGCCAAGCCCATTGTGGGTGCGATCAATTGGAAAGAGAAGACTTTTGAGATCCACGGGCAGAAGCGCGCGTGTGAAGAGCTGAAGCGTGCGGTGGGGACTTTGTTCAACAAGTAATGCTTCTTCCGCTTTCGACTTTCCTTTCTATGATTCAGGACGGTACATGACTCACGAGTGCATTGTCGTTTTCATACCACTCACTGCTCGTTATCGGTCATCCAAGCTACGCAAGGATACTGACGATGAACCCGTACTCTGATCTTTTCAGGCGTAAATTCTGGCGGTGGTCTGACGAGCGCAAAGAATATGAGATCACGTATACGCACGAGGAGTGGAAGGTCCTCTTTCCTTGCGTCCTGGTAACATGGTGCTCAAGTCACCACCCTCCCTCTCACGTACAGCTGTCGATCGAGGACGGCAAGACCATCGCAGGGCGCTTCCTCGTTCCCTTCCGCCCGCATCTGTTCAGCAAGTCCAAACCCGCGGTGATACACCTGACGACGACGGCGCTGGCGGAGGACGAGGTGTTCTTATTGCTCGTGTTCATTTATGAGGAGACGAGAAGGCAGGATAAGACGGTCTGTTGGTCTTCTTTTCTCAGCTTCAACGTGGTAGCTGATGTGCGCGTTGGCAGAATACGACGCCGCTGAGTGGTCAGTAGGGCGTCTGCGAAGATAGTGATGACGTTACCCGATTGAAACTGAGGACGGTGAACCGTTTACGCCTTGCTAATGTATATCTCTCAAAGGTTACTGAGCCGCCTGAACATATTAGCAACGTACGATTGGGGCGTGTAAGGACAGTAGGTCGACGGTCAGCAACGCTGAAAATTACTCTGAGCATGGAGGGAGCACGAGTACGGTGGGGAGCGTCTAAGGCGGGATACACGGAATGCGCGATGGAAAAAAGCATGTCGTGAACGATAGCAAGGAGAGCAGAGGAAAGATAGAAGACAGTAGTATACGAGGGATTGTGGGTTGGGTTCACAGGAAAAGGGAATCAGAGTCCGGGCAAAGTAAGGTTTCTGAGCGATGTCCCGATGTGCCTCTAACTGAGTTACTGGATGTATGCGCGCCCATGATCGCTAGAGACGAGAGTACTGCCGTGAGCAATGCGCCAATTCCCGGGTCGTGCCGCTATATGCACCCTAGAAGCTCGTTGATGTAACAGTGCCCGTCGACGTTCATCCAGGCACGTAGGATGGGTTGCCAAGGCGGGTGAGCCATTGCGTCGGGGTAGAAGACAATTGTATAACAGTTCGGAACAAGGCTGGAATCGGAAGCGCAGACGCCAACGTACTCTAATCGACCCATCCGGGTACCGATAGAAACCTCAGCGTCCCATATCCGGGTTCCCAAGCGAGGCTCGCAAGATCCACTCGCTGTTCCTCCAGAAAAACGGTCACTAAGCATAACCAATAGTGAGGACAAGGGCGCCACACGCACCCGTCGCATTATGGCCGGGCTTCATTGACCCTCGACATTGTGATCTTGTCCCCGGTGGACTTGGTCTCTTCAACAAGGTCCCTGACCATCGGCCCAGTGCTCGCAATCCACTCGCCGCAAAAGAATACAAGCAAACGCGAGTCCAGGGAATGTTGGTCCTTTGTAGCGTGAAGTCGGTCTCCTCGAGCGACGTGATGGAGGGCGCGAGCGCGCGCCACGGATCCGACGAGTGCTGGTACGCGGTCGTCGCATTCAGGCGGAGGTTCCGTGTGCGGTGATGCGCAGCGGGGTTCCGCCGTTCCGGAACTACATGCTGATGTGATGGGTTAGCCGAGTGATCCTCACTCGCTCCGACATGTGATGCATGACGGATCATTCGCGTGGCCCATTACATCAGCATGTAGCACCGCGATTTCAAGCGATTTCCATGATAGCCCTGTTATAGCCTCAGGCTGTCCGCCGCGGCTCTACTGCCAATGCTAACACACTGCTGATTTTCGATCAAGTTCCTGTGCACCGGACCACCGCACTTTGACCAGAAGCCATGGGAAGACTCCCAGGGAGATCTCCTAACCCCACCACTGTTGCAAGTGCCACGCTCGCACGATTACAAACAACTTTCACGGCGGCAAAGCGCTGTAGCCCTCTCGGTCAGGTCGAGCTAAACCCGTGCTCTTGTGCATTCTTGCAATCAAGACATCCCCCCTCATGATCAGAAGAGCCGCCGTGCGTCAGCCACCCACCATAACTCTCTCGTATTGCCACCAACACCGTATCTATCAGTATGTCCACACTCTCTTACATACACACATTCATTCGCCATTACTTCGGGAACGCCATCTCTCGATTGTTGCCCATGCTCTTCCGCGGCAAGAAGAATGACGCAAGGCAGGGCGGTAAGCAAACCTGCTTAATCAAGCTCTTTTCTGATCTCAGGTAGAGTGCGCAACCGACACTCCTACTCAAGCAGCAGAGACAAGTACCTGACTCGCCCTTGCTTTTTCCTTGTTTCTCATTGCTCTTGAAGATCAGACTCCTGTGCTTGACATTGGACCGACCTCTGCTCAGTCTACAAGTTCAAGTGAGTTCAGCGGGTCGCAGCTGCTCAACGCCGTCGTCGCAGTCAATCTGGCTCTCCCCTCACTTCCGTCCATCCTCACTAAGCCAGTGCCACGCGCGCCGCCGGAAATCGAGGCCGAGCGTTCCACGTCTCAGAGCTTTGGACCCCCTACCACCATCTTTTACGACCGCCGTACGCCTCTCGGCTGCGTTACCAACATACCCGGCGAGACGGTCAACAAGACTTCCAAGACGCCTCAGACGAAGCCGAAGAAGGAGAAGAAGCACGACCCCACCGTTCTGATTTGGTCTCTCCCCTCACGCCCTCAGTCCTCTCGCCCGCCTTCTCGTTCTTGCGCACGCCCCGCTGCCGCTGTCGAGAACACTGAAGAAATCAGCGCGTCAGATCCATCTGCTGCTGTTCTCGTCAACACGCCTGCATGCATTCCCGGTTCTCCTTCATGGAACGACGCAAAACAAGCTCTGCTCGCCCAGGTCCGCTCTTGGAACGCTCAAGTCAAGGCATCGCGCCGCCATTCCCTTCCCGCACGCCCTCCTGCGCTCTCACCCATCAAGACGCACCTCGCGACGAAGCGTCACTCAGCGCCGCCCGTTGTTGTCGCATCATCATCATCGAAGGCCCCTTGTCTTGACTTCGAAAGCCTGTTTTCTGCACTGACACGTGAGGCGGAGAAGACCATTACGGCGCTCGGCGGTTCGAACAGTGAGCCTGCGATCAGTTCAACGGCGACAACCAAAGACACCAACCAAGGAAACGCGCAGAATGCAGCTACCTTCAGTGCGGTGGGTAGCGAGAAGGTGGGGGACATATTCGTCATCAGCGAGGAAACGGGTAACATCGAGGACCTCGACATCGCCTCCCTTCCCAAGCCCGACGGCACGTTTTCGAACTGCGGTTTCAGACTCGTTTCATCTATCTCGGCGTCTCCTTCCCTGGCAGCGCTCGCCAACGCAAGCACACGTTCCATAGGCGACCTGTTCAACTCGTGGGACAACATCATGAAAAGTTCATCGTGGCGCTACCTCGTCTCGCGCTCGGACGGCATCACGCGTCAAAACGACTCGATCGTTTAGTCCATCCGCACATCTATATACCCATCCGAATCGTGCCCGCGGCGCAGGATGAACATGTGAGAAAAATCAACAATCCAATGCCAGTCATATATGCTCGACTCTGACTATCCTCTCATTAAATTAGATTACATCAAAAAAGATAGTACACAGTAAAGCTAGATGCAAACGAACGTGAGACGAACCGCAGTTCCAGCGCCCGGCTAGAACACGTCTTTGTCCATGCGCTCCGAGTGTCCATCAGCCTTGTGACGGTGATGCTCAGCTCCTTCGGCTAGAGAGAGGAAGTATGGGTAAATACCTCAGCCATGTACTTGTTTTCCGTGTCCTCGTCGATTTTGACAATGGCAGTGCGGTGAACGTCTGGAGTCAGCGCAACGAGTGAGAGGAGGTGTGGAAGGCGGAGAAAAGGAAGGCACGCACGAATTCCTCCGAGCGACTCGGTGCCGGTGTGATGGAGTTGGTGCTGGGGAGCGGTCGCGGCGGCTCCGCTTGAGGAGTCGCCAGCGCCTCGCAAGCGACCACGGATGTTCAGGTTGTACAACAGAGTGAGAGTGTCCACGCGCCCAAAGCAGAAACCGATTCCGATAGTGACATTGCTTTCCTCGTCGGTGAGGAAAGTGATGAGGACCACTGCTGCGAAGATGGAGGTGATAGTCCCGGTTTGCAGAGCCGCACGGATGAGGCGGGAGAGAACACTGCGAAGATATGAGTCAGTGTTGTGGGCCCCCGAGACGAAATTGAAGTCGCACGCAACGCACCTGCGCGTCTCTTGGAAGGCAGACTTCATCCCTCGCAATTGCCAAACGAGCTGAGGAAGGATTCAGACCAAGGGTTTACGGTATAGAGCGATCGAGGGCGTACCGTCAGCGCGAGGGCGATATCGGCAGTAGTAGATGCAGCGAGCCAGACACTGGCATATGTAGCTTAGAAGGTCCTACAAGACAATAGTAGGACGGACGAACATGACGGAAGCAACAACAGTATCTCTCTCAGTCAAATTGTAGTGTTGGACAGCAATTACGACGGTCGCCAGGGATCCCACCATCTGCGAAATGTGATGAGATGAGTTTCGCTGGGAACAGAAAACATTCGTACAGCAGCGACAGATATGGATTCTAGGAACGCCGAAAGCAGCCATAGTCTGGTCCTGGTGTGGTAGCTTCAGAACGGGATTTGTGAGATAGATGAGAACTCGTACGCTCGGAAAAATCTAAACACGAGGTAGGATTGAACGATGAGCGCGGTGAACGCCGTGGTGATGCAATAGGTGAAGATTGGCCAGTATTGCTTCGCGAGATAGGTGGGGTCGCCTGGTTTCACCGTGTCAGGGGGAACGTATGGATGAACAATTGTAGCGCACCCCAGTGAGTCACAGAGTACTGAGCAAGTAGCAATTACAAGGTCAATCGCTGGAAAAGGCAGGCCCAGAGGGACGTACGAGGTAAACTCCCGCATAATTGGCCGCAACCGACACGGTATCGATGGTGACGGCCGCTGCCACGGCTAATTTGACGTAGATGGAATCGTTGGGATACCGTTGAAAGTAGCGCCACGCCTCCATGCACTCTATAACGAAGAGCGCGCTGTTGACCCACGAGCCGATCATGAGGGCGCTGATTCGTAGCGTGAGCGCGTCGCAAAAAGATCCTAGTCGCATGAGTCGTACCCGATGGTCTTGTCTAGCACACCCATGGCTGCTGGGGCGGAGGGCGGAGGAGGCAAAGGGACAGGCACCGGGGTCCGTGGCAGGCGCTTTTTTATGTCAAAGACGCTGGTGCTTGCGGCGAAAATTTACTGCGGAAGTCAGGGGAATAGGAGTCACAGCTCCGCTTGGCGCACCTTTCCAGAAAGAGGGAGAGAACGAGTGATCGCCCTTTCGAAGCGGGTGGCGCCGATCAGCAGGCCCCGTCGCACCAGCCGCACGACCTGACCGTCCAGCCTTCTCTAGATTTGTGTTTTGATACATCCACGTCTAGCCACGTACATTGCACTTCCAAACGCTGAATATTTTAATTATCTTCTCCGGAAGCGGAGGTATTTTGATCCTAACCCCTGTGTGAGAATTTAGAATCCCACCGGACTCCGGAGTGCGATCTATCCGGTGATCCTATGGGCGCTTGATTGACGAAGTGCGCGTCAGTCGATGAAGAAAATCAGAAGGAAACTAGCAGGAAAGTGTTGTTTGGTAGGCATATATTGCAGACCTTGCATGCGATCGGAAAGTAGCAATATCGAGGCGAGGTGGAACGAGACTCTGTACCACATAATTCGCGGTGCTTGGAGCCACGAGCGTCGGAGATCAGCTGTGGAATAGCCGACTGCGTGGCCGGAGTCTGCGCGCATGAGAAACCGTCGTTTCTGCTGGGAACATCGCAGCCTTGAGGGGAAGCCCAGCCTATGAAAACGAGAAAGCGCGGATTCTGCTGGGACAGTTTAGCCAAGAGTGGTAGCAGCGCATAATAAAAATCAGCGTCACAAGCACGCCTCGGAGTAACCCAAACAAACCCACCCTCCTTGCTCAGTGCACCGCAACATGGCCCCTGAAGAGCCCGTCAGCGTTTCCAGATCGACGATTCTGGAGTTCGCGACGAACAGCGTGCGCAACAACACGTTTGCCACGGCGGACGACGACCCGTACTACGAGATCGTCACTCGCTTCTGGCACCCGCACGTCACCAAGATCAAAAAGCTCGACCCGATTACGGGTGCGATGAACACCGTCTGCGAGATAGACAACGAGGGGCGGGACATCAAGATTCGATTCGTCAGCAATGATCCTGCAAGTTCACCGCGGGTGAACCCCATAGTGGTCACAAGAAAGAATCGGGCCCGCCGCTGGGGGGACTGGGTGTCGACCGAGTCGATCTTGCAGCTGGCCCCAGAAAGGCCGTGCGTAATGAGATCAATTGCTGCTGCAGCGCAACGCACTGTAGCTGACGCATGCATGTTTTAGAGGGGGGGGTTGGATATTCACTGATTCGGACGGAACGACGTACCGCTGGAAGACGCATAACCGAAAAGTTTCTGGTATGAGCGACTTTCGATTCCGTCAAGCACCAGATCTTGACAGCGTTCTGAGCAGCTTATCCGCACCATGGACGACACCAGGCTGCCCGTCGCGGTCTACCACCGATACAAGCGCCATCTGGGTTTCTGGCGGATGCGAAAGCACGCGCAGTTGGAGATCAAGCAGCCGGACGCGATAAAAAACATGGAAGGGCTGATTGGTGTGTGCCGCGTCCGAATTGCTCTGAATTCTGCGACTCATGATCATCGTGAAGCGACGTACCTACTGGTAGAGCGCCAGCGACGCCACCATGCTATGTGAATCAGCGCCGATT
>QVIE01002372.1:0-12092 GCA_013387415.1 Panellus pusillus | reverse complement strand
GCCCATTCACAGCCGAGACCCGGGTGGCAAGTTTCACGCATCACCAAACAGTCTAGCTAACCGCCGACGCACGGCTGGATCTCAGTCTCGTTTCAAAGGTGGATTCAGAGTTTTAAGGCTGGATTCTGCGTTAAAAAAATCTGCATTGAAAAGCAACATTGAAACGCTTTCAATTGTTTGAAGCGAAAACGTTCTTTCAAGCGAAAACGCTCGCCCGCTCGTTCGTTGAATGCCATGTCTGAGCCAGTGAATGAATCCCTTCAATTAAGCCCAGTTTGCCCCCAAAAACATGGCTTCACTTAAGACCACATGTGTCCCTAAAACGAATGCGCCAAACTCATTCGAAGCGCACCGAAACGCTCGCTCACTTGGAATGCCACAGTCAATGAATGCGTCAGAATTCCTTCAATTAAGCCCAATTTGTCTCCAAAAACAAGGGCTTCTCCTTGTTTTAAGCGCCGCCAACGCTTAATTAAATAATGTCGGATTCTTCCCACGGGGTCGGATTCCGTCAAAACGCCAGATTCCGTGCTATTAATGTCATATTCCAGGTCTATTAATGTCAGATTCCACCCGCGTTAACGTCAGATTCCCTGATTTCGCCCTTAAAACGAGCTGGAATTTGGGGTCAAGTTCCGAGGTAAGAGTGTTAGGGTGTTGGCCCACTGACCCTAAGAGCGGGTTAGGAACAAATAGATGCAAACAATGGTGCGATGCTGTGATGCGACTTGCTTTAAAGCAAAAATCACTGTTAAAGCAACATTTTCGACTCTCGCTCTGCAACTGCATATCAATTGAGTGTTCTTACCTGAATTGAAGCGCTGACTTGGATTGCATATCAATTCAATTGACGTAAATGCGCTTTAGTGCCAAAATGCACACTAAAGCACTTTGTTGACTTGGAATGCTCTGAATTGAAGCGCTGACTTGATGCTTAATGAAAATCTTGGAATGCTCTGATTCGCTTGTTTTATTCTGCACGCACGGCGCACCCTTGATCGAATACGGCGTTATATGGCGCGGAGAGCATCTGAATGTTTTACCATCAGTTTCAGGCTTAAAAAAACAAATGGTTAGAGGCACTGCGTGAAGCTTGCCACCCGAATTGGGCAAACTCTGCGTGTCGGCGAGGGACCTGCATCGATTTCTAATCAACGACTGGACGGTGCTCGAGACACTTAGGCCGATTCGTTAGTTATGATTTCTGGGGCGATGTAGCGCAATTCGGCGGAATCCGGCTTGCTTAATGCCGAAATCACGTCTCCGCCCATTACACTGCTCGAACAGGTCCCGCGGCGACACACAGTCAATTCAATCACAGTGGATACAGATCCTAACCGCTGATTCACAGTGGATACAGAGTTCGCCCATTCACAGCCGAGACCCGGGTGGCAAGTTTTCACGCATCACCAAACAGTCTAGCTAACCGCCGACGCACGGCTGGATCTCAGTCTCGTTTCAAAGGTGGATTCAGAGTTTTAAGGCTGGATTCTGCGTTAAAAAAATCTGCATTGAAAAGCAACATTGAAACGCTTTCAATTGTTTGAAGCGAAAACGTTCTTTCAAGCGAAACGCTCGCCCGCTCGTTCGTTGGAATGCCATGTCTGAGCCAGTGAATGAATCCTTCAATTAAGCCCAGTTTGCCCCCAAAAAACAATGGCTTCACTTAAGACCACATGTGTCCCTAAAACGAATGCGCCAAACTCATTCGAAGCGCACCGAAACGCTCGCTCACTTGGAATGCCACAGTCAATGAATGCGTCAGAATTCCTTCAATTAAGCCCAATTTGTCTCCAAAAACAAGGGCTTCTCCTTGTTTTAAGCGCCGCCAACGCTTAATTAAATAATGTCGGATTCTTCCCACGGGGTCGGATTCCGTCAAAACGCCAGATTCCGTGCTATTAATGTCATATTCCAGGTCTATTAATGTCAGATTCCACCCGCGTTAACGTCAGATTCCCTGATTTCGCCCTTAAAACGAGCTGGAATTTGGGTCAAGTTCCGAGGTAAGAGTGTTAGCACGGCTGGATCTCAGTCTCGTTTCAAAGGTGGATTCAGAGTTTTAAGGCTGGATTCTGCGTTAAAAAAATCTGCATTGAAAAGCAACATTGAAACGCTTTCAATTGTTTGAAGCGAAAACGTTCTTTCAAGCGAAACGCTCGCCCGCTCGTTCGTTGGAATGCCATGTCTGAGCCAGTGAATGAATCCCTTCAATTAAGCCCAGTTTGCCCCCAAAAAACAATGGCTTCACTTAAGACCACATGTGTCCCTAAAACGAATGCGCCAAACTCATTCGAAGCGCACCGAAACGCTCGCTCACTTGGAATGCCACAGTCAATGAATGCGTCAGAATTCCTTCAATTAAGCCCAATTTGTCTCCAAAAACAAGGGCTTCTCCTTGTTTTAAGCGCCGCCAACGCTTAATTAAATAATGTCGGATTCTTCCCACGGGGTCGGATTCCGTCAAAACGCCAGATTCCGTGCTATTAATGTCATATTCCAGGTCTATTAATGTCAGATTCCACCCGCGTTAACGTCAGATTCCCTGATTCGCCCTTAAAACGAGCTGGAATTTGGGGTCAAGTTCCGAGGTAAGAGTGTTAGTTCATCCGAGCGCCCGAAATTATATAGTAGTACCGACACCAGTGCGAAATATGTCGCTGTGTCGATGACGTCTTTTTACTCGAGTAAAAGTTCTCATTGAAAAATACGTCATGTGGCTGTACCTCTCGTAATACATCTTGCCTTGTACCACCGCCGCATCGACACAAATCCTTTCATGCCAAATATAGATGAAGAGAAGGCTAAAGCTCTCCTTGGAGACCTAATACAGATGAAGAAGGGCAGACTGGATGAGGGCCGGTACGAATCTCACCACCTCTGTCTCAATTATGAGTCATTGGTTGCTGACAGCTATCAATGGCCGCGCATCGATTATGCACAAGTCTCAACGGAGACTTGTAGTGCAATAAGAGACATTCTCGGAGAACAGCCGGACATTGACATCTGGCGTATTACTACGGCCAAGATCCCGAAACTCCCGTGAAGCAGCAAGTCGCACGCGCTGTCACCTTACAAGTCTCTCAACGTGCATATTTTACGCAACGCCGTATACAAGATGCCGGGGCCCTTGACGAGATGATCAAAAGCAATCTCGGGCCGGTTTTTATCTGGCTGAAAAGTGCGCGGCAACAAAAACTCACATGGACCTTATCTGCACGTCGACTTCGTCAGACGCTTGGCACACTGCGGGACGCGTTGGACAAGGTGGAGGGATTGATTGAGGAGGCTAATAAGGACAACAGTGACACGGAGTCAGACTCGGATGACGAAGCCAATGCGACACTCGTGGCTGGCAGGAAATAGATAATTTATATGTATATTCCACAGTAATCTGGTTTTTTTTATCGGAAATTCATCAAAAACTATCGACGGAAGGCTCGATGACGTACCAGCGTTTTCACAGAAACGCTGATACGTCATCGGGACGCCTCGCTACTGATTTCATATAAAAAAGGTAAACTATAGGGACTCGAACCCAGAACCTTGTGTAGAGAAGCCACTAGACACTGCAGCACTCCTGCACCTGTAGACAATAGTACAAAAATTTACTACGCAAAATACCGCTGCTACCCAATTATTAGTCAAGACTATCGATTGTCGACCGACCGCGGTATCGTGAGAGGACGCCAGCACTCGAGATCAGACCATCTGGCGGGCAACAACCTGATGCGCCCAGACCCGCATCTTCTGAGTCTCACTACAAGCTCAGGATATTATGAAAAGCTGGCGGACCGCTGCCAAGCACTCGGGATCAGACTATCTGGCGGGCAACAACCTGACAAGCATCCTTTGAGTCTCATTTCAAACTCGGGATATCACAAACAGCTGACGGTAAGCTGGCGAGGGCAGATGAGGCAGGATCAGCACCATATCAGATCATGCAGTCTCGTGAGCTTCGTCCGGTAGCGTCCGGTGATATCCGTGTTTTACAAATTTCCTGATGGTTCGATGAACGCGGGACAGCAAGACGGATGACAACAGTGATCAAAGGCCGCCTACCATTCTCAGCAATGATCAGACAAACGCTGCAATTTTCAAGAGATACAGTACGACAGCGAATTCTATGTAACATCCGTTCCATGCCAAAGTGAGAGATACCGACCACGTAAAAATACACCTTTATTTTCATCCTTCGCAATCCACGACTGTCTATCAACCCCTCTCACACAGATGACACGCTCGAATAGCCAAACGTCGACCCTTCGAGTCCCCAAGCAACCATCATGAACTGGTTCGCGGCCTCCTTCGTCTTTTTCACGGATCTCGAGCTGCACCCAAGACGTCATGAGCTCGTGTGACCGGTATAGAAAGAAAGACTCCGCGCACCTAACCACCGTCTTGACGAACCTCTCCTTGGCCTCCTGACCCGCCTTGGACGGGAAGAAATCGGGCGCGAACACCACCGCAGGTACCCACCCACGTGCACCTCCGCCCCCCTGCGCAGTCCGTCCCTCCGCCTCGTTGACAACGCGCTCGTCCCACCGGCCCACGATCGCAGCGAGCAGCTCGAGCAAGTTGGACGTCACGCTTCGCGGTGCGGCGCCCGCGAACCCACACAACAGCGCCCGCATGATCGCCCGCCCGTGCGTGCGGATCATATGCGCCTGCAGCTGCTGCAGTAGCTCGGGCGATATGGGCGCGTACAGCGCCGTGCGGTGGATAAGCGTACCCTGATAACACATGTCAGTTGTCTTGGTCGCAGAGGACTGAAAGAGACGCACCAAAAACGTGCACGCAGCAACGAGCGAATAGCGCTCTTGAAGTGCGAGCGCACTGATGGCGCATTGCATCAGGGCATCAAAAGCGCCAGCGGGCAGGCTACAGAACGCGCCCGTGAAATCCTGCGCAACGCGGTCCAGGCACACAAAGAACTCCTGCACAATGTCTGGATTCTGAATCACCTCTTACGTCAGCTGCCTCGATTTCTTTGACGCCGCACAAAACTCACCTCGACCATAGCCCCAGGCGCGCCGAGCACATTGAGCACGGCACCTACGATCTCCCCCACCGCATTCCGCACGCAGGCCTCTACCTCCGGACTCGGCGCTTCCTGCAGCGTAAGTATCATCGGGGGCGAATTCAGCTGCGCAATCAAGATCGACGCCAGCGCCAGCCATACAGCCGTGAGCTTCCGCCCCGCCGCGCGGCACACGACGCCCAGAAGCGGCTGCGCAGGCAGAGAAAGCAGCGTCACGTCCGCGGGCAGCGCCGTAATCCCACGGAAGAGCTCGCTCAGCGCTTGCCCCACCTCCGCGTCGGCGCTCCATAGTTCTGCGACGCGCGCGATGGCTTGGAAGAGCGCCTCCCGGACGGCGACGGCGCGCGCGTCTTCCCGTGCCGTGCGCACCATGGCGCCCTCCGCCCCGCCTCCGTCCTCGTCGTCGAATGCTAGCACGTCCGTCGCGCGCGTCAGCCCTTTCGCGATGCCCGTCAGCATCTCCAGCTGGAGGATCGCAGCTTGGCGTGCGGCTTCAGGGTGCTGCGATGATTTCGTAAGTGTCGTTGTCACTCGGACTGAGAGTTGTATATAGACTCACCGACCCCGCCGCACCGAGCGCTTCCCCGAGCCGCTGAAGCACGGGCCCCACGAGCGCCTCGACGGGCGCGATGCCCTCCGCGGGAGGGAGCGCCTGTATCACGCTCGCGATGCTCTGCAGCACCTTCGCCTTTTCTGAATCCTAGAAACCCTCCCCATCAGTCCCCCGTCAGTAAATTCCACAAAGGGAACGACCCACCGGCACGCTCCCAATCCCCGCATGCACATCGCCAAACGCCCCAATTTGCCCCGCAAGCGCTTGCCGATTCACGTCGCACAGACTTCGTAGCGCGAGCGCCGCCTGCAAACATACGCCCGGCTCGGCGTCCGCCAGCGCGCCGAGGACGTACGAGAGGGCGCCGCCGAGCGCGGTGGGGGTTGGGTGGTGAAGTACGTTGCGTAAGTCTCTGCGTTACGTTGGGGGCTCGTTAGTCTCTGCCAGATAGAGGGAGGGGAGGGAAGAAGGAACAGGAAGGGAGATGGAGGGGGAGCGAGCGAAGAACGCACCCACAAGCCCCAGCGCCGTCCTCCTCACGCGCGCAATCGCCTCTGCCTCCCCCTGCTTCTCCTTCTCCGTCTCCCCCTCCCGCCCACGGCTGCGATACCACTCCCCGCCATATCCCGCCGGCAAGCGCCCAAACACCTGTGGGCCAAAGAGCCGCGCGAGCGCAGGAGAGGTGCCGGCAGAGTCGGTGTCGAGCGCTTCGTGGATGGCGCGCAGGCAGTGGAGGGTGGCTTCGATGTCCTGCGGGGCGTCGCGCGAAACGTCAGCGTCGGCGGAAAGCCGGGAAGCGAGGAAGAGAAAGAACGGGAGAGGATGAAGAAGGGAGGAAGGGGAAAGAGGAAGGCAGATGAAGGAACAAAGATAACGCACCTCCCACGTCCGCCCAGCCTCGATCCGTGTCTGCACGTCCGCCACGTAGAACGCCAGCAGGTCGTCCCGGAGTACGTAATACCTGGCCTCGTCGAAATTAGCTTTCTTTGTGACAGGGTAGGCGGGAGACGGGGAGGAGATGGGGGTAGGCAAACCGGAAAAAGAAAAGAAGGCACTCACGCATTGACGAGCGTATCCCCGACATCCCGCCTATACACACTAAACTTTTCCCCCCACTCTCGATCACGGCCACGCAGCGGGCGGCGCGGCCAGACGACCTTGGCGCGCAGCAGCCTGACGAGCGTGGCGTACGCAGCTGCGACATGCGCTGCCCGTGCGCGGTGCGCCGGTGACTCTGCCGTCTTCTGTGCCTCCCCGCCCTCCCCTCGTTGTCCTCGTCGTATTCGGCTGACGCGGAGGGAGCGCCGGGTGTCGGGCTCGCTCTCGCGCCTGCGGCGCCCGAGGTACGAGCGCCGGCAGACTCGAGCCCAGGCGTCCATGGGGTCCCCCCTGCGCCACCCCTCCCCCGTCCCATCTCCGCGTCCGTCATGGTCGCGTAATCTGGCTCGGGGGCTGGGGGGGTTGCGGGGAAGTCGAAGCCCGTGCTTGAGGAGGAGGAGGGGAACGAGGGGAATGATGGGCGGGAGTGGGAATGCGGGAGGGAGGGAGAGGGGTGGAGCGCGTCGTAGAGGTATGCGTTTGCAACCTATCCGAGGAAGAGGAGTCAGTATCGGTGTCGATGTCCACGGCGAGGGTCAGGGAAAGAAGATAGATAAAGAGCGGGGGAGGAAGGAGGTGGGGAGACGGAAGGACTACTGACCGGGATCTCCCACAAAGCCTCCTGCAACAGATACCAAAAGCCAAGCGCAGCCCCAGCACTTGCGCCCACGTCGTCGTCGTCGTCCCCATCCTCGTCATCTGCATCGTCCGCTGCGTCTACACTATCCGCGCCTACATCATGAGCCAGATCGGACATCTGACCAACGGCTGTATGGCGCCCAAGGGAAGAGGGTCCAGGACGAATACGTGCGCCCCCGCGATCGACCGCCGTCAGCGCGAGCATGACACGCAAAAAATGTCGCGCGAGGAAGCCGCGCGTCGGGCCATGCTTTCCGTGGCCCTGCCCATTCATATCCGCCCCGAAACCAGAAGCGAAATTCTCGTCAGCTGCGACACGCGTCGGGTCCACTATACTTCCCGCGACCCACTCGACGCCTGCTTCTCCCAGGGCTACGAGGAGCTTCGCACTATCTCTCAGCGCGCGTGCGGCGGCGGGTGGCGGGGGCTGCGGGGAGTATATGCGGTCTGCGGATTCGTTGTCGTCCTCGTGAAGAGGCGGAGACGACGGCGAGGCAAACGCAAACGCGCGTGCAGCCCAGACGAAGAGCGGCTCGAGAAGAACGCGCGGGCGCCAGCCTGCAGGTGGACGCGCGAGGAGCTCGGAGAGGGTGGCAGCTGCTGCATCGGATTTTGTTGAATCTATAACATTGCCAGAGAGCGGGAGGAGGGCGACGAGTGGCGGTACGAGCCGGGCGACGTCTTGTGCGGGGAGAACGCCGGTGGGGAGCCAGGCAATTAGGCACGTGAGTGCGGCAGGGAGCGCGGCGGGTCGCGTGACTCGTTGTGCGAGGCCAACACGGTGCCGATGGATTGTAAGACCAGAGCAGAAGCAGCGCGGAGGGATTCGGTCATTTCTATTCTGACATTCAAAGATTATTATTTCGAAGAAGATGACAAAAAAATAAAAAAGAACGCACCGAGCTTGAGGCAATAAATTCGCGCCGCTCACGTCCTCCGCCGCGCCCGCCAAAAACTCGTGCACGTGCGCGCTCGGCTCTCCTGCACGGACAAGCACCTCTGCCGTCCCTGCACCCATCCCGGCCACCTCCCCTCGCTCGCACCGTGCCCAGGCCCCAGCCTTAGCGCCAGCGCACCTAGCGCAGAGTACAGCTTCCTTCTCACCACTCTTGGCCGCCCTGGTACAGCAGCCGCCTCCAGCAGCGCGTCCCGCAATGCAATCTGCTCTTCTGGAGCGAGCGAGTCGAGCTCACCCCGCGCGATCTTCGCGTGTGCCGTGTGCGCGCCGAAGAATTGCACGTTGGCGTCTCCCGGGTAGGCAAGCAGCGGGAGGATGAGGCTCCATGCCGCCGGTGTGCGCTGCAGAGCGAGGAGCTGAGATTGTAGAGATTGCACGGATTGCATGGCGGCGGGCGTGGCCGACGCCGGGGGCGCGTAGGCCGCCTGGATGAGCGCAATGGCCTGCCGACGTCCGGCAACTTCAAGGGAGACGACATCCTGATTTTGATGTGGCGGTGTCTCAGGCACGTGCAGGAATCAGCTCTTTGTCCCGCTGCCAACCCGCTGCAGAGAAGGGACTCCTCAATCCTTTCATCTACGCTGTTCACGGATATAACTGACGGGAATAATTTGGGTTACGTGTGCCCGGCGTCGACGGTCGCCTTCGACGCGGGCGGTGGGTTGGGATCCTTTGCAACTTGCAAGAGTGAGCGACTTCGTGTTTCATTCTTTTGCTAATTGTTACTATCGATCGCCCAGCTGCCTTGGGCTCACCGAAATTTGAAGAGCTTCTCGCTGTCGCTTTGAATTCAGCCGGAAACAGTCATTCTTTTCCCTATTGACTGTCGTCGCATTTTTAGTGCCAATATCAGTGCGACTACCAGTTCTGGCTCAATCCAGGCATAGAGTCTTCGCTTCAGTGTGCGGAACGAGGCCCAATTCATAAGGAGAATGCATTGCATAGATGGAACATCAACATCCCGACAACAATCCGTCGCACGGATATAACTGACGGGATTACTCGGCTAGGTGTACCCGGCGTCGTCGGCGGCGTTCGATGCGGTGTTGGGTTGGTGGGATCTTTTGAGTGAGTGAGCTCGTGTTCGATTCATCCTTTTAAATTCGTCATTGCTGAATTGCAACGATCGCCCAGATGGCTTTGGCTCGCCGAAGTATGACAAGTTCCTCGCTATCGCTCTGAATTCAGCTGGAAACGTAGAATTCTTTTCCTTTTAGACTGTCGCATTTTCTGTGATATCAATGCGACTACCGGTGATGGCTAAATCTAGGCTTAGAGTCTCCGCTTCAGTGTGCAAGACCAGGCTCAATTCGTAACGAGAATACAATGTATAGACGCAATATCAGTGCCCCAACAGCAATCCGTCAATCTACTTCGTCCTGGTGGGAATGCGGGTCCTCGATCTCGGGAAGCGCCGATTTTCTGGGGCAAATGAGTTGTACGCTGCGATTTGGCGCCGTTTCATCCTCGTAAGATCGGCCAACGAGTATCCGGCGCTGTTCTTCGCCAGCGGGCCCAGCTCCTCGTTCATCGCCTGTTCAATGTTCCCTATCATAGACGTGGACATCCACGTCTGCATCTGTTGCTGCATCCTTCGCATCTCTTCCTCCATCAGCTCCAGTGTGTGCTGGGTAGCCACCTGCGACGCCTTCAGTGCGATATCCTTGATGAGGGCACGGAGTGCGGGGTGCGTGAGCAGGCTCTTCAAGTCCGGCTGCGCCACTATGGTGACCTTCAAGAGGCGGGAAGTCATGAAATCTATGAGATCGCTCCGCTGCTCCCCAGGTACACCGGCTTCATTGGATCCATCGCCGGCTCCGAGTCCGTCGTCGTCGCCTGGGCTGCCATCGCGAGGTCCACGAGGGGGTCCAGTGGTTCCTCCGCCACCAGGGCCTCGGGAGGTTGTCCCACCGCCAAAGGCGCTGCCGCTTCCAACGCGTGTATTTAGCGACGTCGATGGAATCTAACAGAACTCGGATTAACAACTTACGCGGTGTAATAAACTGAGCGGCTTGTCTCCTGAACAGCTGAAGAGGTAGTGCCAGTGGTCTGCTGTCCACTAATGGGTATTCCTCAGTGCTGAATACGCGGGACACGGCGCAAATAAGTAGCAGCGCACCCGACATCAAGGAACGGCGAGTTGCCAGTGAATAGTGGACGTTGTGGTTGGGGCGCAAACGGTGGCTGCGGCCGGGGGCTACCGTATCGACCAGCGTTACCAGACATTGTTTGTTGAGTCACCAAGGTATGATGAGTCCTGTAGCTTCCACATCAGTGTGTCCTTTATACGAGGATTTCTCCGACAACAACAGGCCTCCTCCGTGTTCCGGTAGTGGCGCACATAATCGCTCCACGGAACGATTTTAATGCAAGAGACTTGAGACAACTTCCCGGACACTGCAACATTGAGCAGGGTCTCGAGTTCATGTTTTCCGCGCACAATAGCGACAGGACACGCGATAATTACGGTCACAGATTCACCATGCCAGTGCAAAATCACCGGGAAACTATATATAAAACCTATTTTACTCAGGTGAGCAAGCTGCGTTTGGCGGCTGGCAGCAGGAATTTAGGCACACGTGGCGCGGTTCTTGCAGTGGTTCAGAACTCTAATTAATCTTGAACTCTCATGGATCTTGGTATCCAAGAATCGTCAGAAATACAAATTGAAAGACACGGATTAAGTTTGATGAAGACCAGGAGGACTCGGGGGTTGAGGAGGATGAATAACTACACTGTTTTTCTCCGTCAATCGAACAAGGCGCCGTTTTTCTTCTTTAGCAAGTTCGGCTCAGGGCGGCATTCGAACTCTCTCCAGCGCTGAGCTGAGCCGTCTGAACCTGAACTTGGGATCTGAATACAAGGTTCAGGAATACCCGAACTCCACGCAGAGTTCGATTTCGGCGTTCATCTAATAGACGCCCTAACTCGGACAAAACCGAAGTTTGACAACACTACAGTGATCGAGCGCCCATTTGCACCGATGTCTTGGAAAACTGCAAGCAAGTGGTGCGGCGGCAGAGACGTATTTTTGCAATCTGCATGAACTGTGCATAATATACAAAGGGAGGGTGCGGACCGGTCCAACCGTAACATCGGCAGGGAAGGCCAGTCCGACCAGGAGGCCGATGAAAAAAATAATGAACTTTCTGGTAAAATGACCTAGGAAGCATTCCAATCATACTCAGAAGACTCCTAGTAAGTAGTTTAGTAGTATTCACGCTGTTATATAGGACACCAGGACGGATGACACCCTGTGAATGTTGGTCGAAATATACAGTATTTGAAGCCCCTTGCTGCTTGATTTGCATCTTTAGACCGTGAAATACCCTCGCTCCGTCCGGAATTCAGAACGTCACTTCAGACGTAGCATCGGATGGATCCACGGCCGGTGCATGATGGTCGCCGGCCAACGACTACATGACATCGTGCGCGCAATTGAAGCTCTGGCCCAGAGGATAGAGGTCAGCCACGTAGTATCGAAGTCTACGGAGATGAAGTTGAACGCATTGTTGCCAGAGGCCAGACCTCCGAGCAAAAAGCGACGGTGCCCGCGCCGTTCACGATAGCCCAAGGAGCGACTGATCGCGGCTTGTACGAGTGGTTGTAATTTGTCAAACTTCTTCTTTCGTTTTGATGCATCTCTCATTTGTGGATTGCCAACATAGATCAAGATTTCTCGCGGGGAATTGCAGGTGGAATGCAAGAATTCCGTGAACTGCTCCGAGCATAGTTCCCACGGTTCAATTTGGTCCATGCTCCAATTTCTTGCTTGAATAGACGGGTAGAGAAGGATGATCCTG
>QVIE01002374.1:0-32475 GCA_013387415.1 Panellus pusillus | reverse complement strand
GGTGCGACCACAACAAACGACAAGGGTTTTGACCGCTGATAGGATCGATCGACTATCATCGCTCTCAAAAAACTACGTCTAGGACTCTCCAACTAGTATGTACTGCCACTCATTACATACAGTGGCTCTAACAGAACGTGAAGTCAATCATCCCTTACCTTTGAGTTCTGCTAGAAGGAATGCATTCCCGAGCTGCGAGCGAGCACAGAGCGGCACTTACCTGGTAATTTCGCTAATCCCCTAAGCATACTTACTGCCTGAGAATTTTATATGGCCGTTTACCATAACATGGAGTCTCAAGGCGTCAAGAACGCTTTTTCTCGACCGAATTTCAACCTCCGAAATATCTGCCATACAAGACTTTGTCTAAACTGACGCAGATCCTATTCGCGTCATCATTTCCTCAGCCTCTGATTTTCTCTAGCCTCTTCCTGAACTGCCGATAAAAGCGCGTCAATGTGCCCCGCCGCCCATATACATACCAGACGGCCGACCTATATGCCCTTTACCGCCTGCAGCCCCCTTGCGACCGCTAGAAATGCACGTCGGCCCCGTCGCACTGCTTACCGATGCTGCGAACCTCCCAACTAAACGCTCTCCGACACAGAGGCATATGCACAATTACAGCCTACCTTCACCCTTGAGCCTTGTCACGTCCACGTCTCCCAGACCAACTAAGTGCCAATCTGCTTCTCCGCCTTCGGAATTCCGCCAGGCCGTGTACATCCCCGCGACTATTCCCACCAGCCCTAGTCAGATACGATTTCCGAATCAAGCCGATAACTCAAATGCGATGGAAATTGGTCCTTCGAATGCACAGCGATATGTGGACGGTCCCAACATTATGCTGCTTGCACATTTAGATGATGCGGAGCAACCCACACCCAGTTCTCCCTCGCCTTTTGCAAGCGACAGCTTTTTGCCCATTGTTTCTGCACCGAAGCATCTTGCTGCATCTCCTACGAGGGAAAGCAACCAGGACAATGCGGAATTGGACCGTCTCTCCGGTGTTTCCCTTGCGCCCCTCCTTTCCCTCTTCCTGTTCCCTCTGGACCTCCCGCTGAGTGCGAGTGGGAGGTGGACCCATTCGCGGATGCGTCCGGCGGCCTCAATGTTCCCCGGTCGAAATGGTCTCCCACATCTTCTACTTCGTCCCTAGCTCATCAGGCATCTTTGAGCACGGGCTCAAAGAAGGAAAAAACACCTTCTGGAAAGCTGAAAGATTTTCTTCGTCTGAGTGTGTCAGCGTTTCATATCAGGAGCTCGATTGCGTGTGTCAAGCGTGAGTTTTCCTGCTACATAGATATCTGTTGTTCTCAACAAATTTCGACACAATTCAGATATGGAGGCCAAGGAACAACGGGAAAAGAGTCTTAACAGCTCCATTGAGGCGGAGCCGGAGTCACTGGTCGGTGAGTCGGTGAAATCCATCCAGGAACATTCGTTGATTACATTCGTCCTAGCCAACATCTGGTCCCAGCGTGATGGTCAGCTCTTTGATGAGGCTCATCAGTACATCGTGTCAATTCCATGTCTTATAGACGCCGACACTGTTGCGACACCGAAATCACATCCATACCCTTACAGTCCGGCTGGCCGTTCTGGTGCGCAAACCAAGTCATCTTGATATTCCTAGCCACTAATATCTGCTACTCAGATTTATGTTCGGCGATTGAGCGGCTTGGTGAGCTTTCTTCCCTAAAATCATTCATCGGCCGATCCAACTTCCCCGCCAGATGAAAAAGTGATTGAATGGAACAAGTTCGCCCAGGCCGACTGTGATATGTCCCGGGCCCGAGTGATTGGGTTGCCATCGCCACACGTCGACGCACTTTCTGACAGCGAGGATGGTTCAGTTAAAACTTCTATTCCGGCCCCATCCCCGACCCCATTCCCTTGTTCACCTCACGCGTTGCCACCTCCATCGACAAGACCGGCAGCAAACTCTAGTATGCCTCCGGCGGTATCTTCCCTCGAAGTCCGCACACGCATCCAACTTCGCGCGCTTCCCAAACCTCCTTCTTTAGATTATGGGTTTCCATCCCCACCGATACTCAAATCGAATCCTTTCTCTGCCCCATCTTCGTGCGAGGGAGAGGTAGAATCACAGCGTCAGGGAAGTCCGTCTTCTCCACCTGCCTCGCCGTCTGGTAGGCAACTACCCCCTCTACCTTCACCAGCCCCTTTGCAAATCCAGAAGCGGAGCAATACGACTCCTATCGTTCCCCCGCGCTCAAAGCTGCGTCCTACGCCTGTGAAAATCGCTACCACTTTTCCAAAGACCACGTCAACGCAGCAGGAGTCCATGCTCGCAGAACGGAGTTCGCTTCCGCATTCAACTTCCTCTTTCAACGCGTCGCACACGATTCCGCCCCTTTCGTCGCCTGCATTGCGTTCAAAGTTCACTCCCACTCACTCATTTTCGCATCACTCGCACTCTCCTTCAGTTGAACCATCACTTCTGATATCACCATTGCCTACCCCGCCCACACGTTCACCTGATTCTGCCTCGCCAACGTCTCCTCTAAGCGGTTCGTTTGCACACCGGAACCCTGAACCCCAAATAGACACGAGCGTTATAGGAGCGCGTATCGCGGAGCGGGGTATCAGAACGTCGTTTCGGGCTTCCAATGATCCAGAAACCGAAATGAACGGCACCCCAGTCTCGATTCGGCCGTCCGCGGAAACTGAGGACTGGTACAAACCCCTCTCCCGGCAAGAGGAGTCAAGACCATCGTCTTCCTCCTACCGGCCGCTTTCGGATACCGACAGCGATACAGCGTCCATCTACTCACAGCTGTCTGCGGCTTACACGTTCTGTCCCCGGTTGGAAAAACGACAAACCAAGAGATCGAACAGGCGGAGGACCGCAATGAGCATGCTGTCTGTGTACTCGCAGGCGTCCTTCTTTCCTCAGGATACCATGGATGTGCCCCCGATTTCTGCCCTACCCTGGGCATTGAAAGAGGCACGACTTGTGGAGGAGACGGGCTCAGACAATGTCTTCGAGCAATTGACTGTTGACGCAGCTGGTTCGACTGATGCAAGTTCACCAAAGGACGATCATCAGCGTGCCCTAAAGCTGTGGCTTCGAGGCAGGTGGTGACCGCAAGCAGAATCAATTTGGAAGCAGGCCTTTCAACAGCCCATTCTCCCGACCACGACCAAGATGGATCTGTTGATTGGAAGGCCTTGTTCGTCGCTAAGCTCGACGCAGCAAGTAAGCGACCGACGTCATCCAATATATCCATCGTCGACCACTCTATACCGATTGTTGGGGATCGAAACTCCGACGCTTGGTCCGCCTGCGAGGATGAAGGCCAGACCACTAGCGTTAGACGCAGTGGCGCCTCCTCCCTCGCGCCTGCGGCGTCCCCTTCTCCCCGGTTCATTCCGAACCGAAGACGACGTACCCTTCGGTTTACTACAAGTAGCCCCCCATCTTCTCATCGTTACAACTATGATTCGTCCAGTTCGACATCTGTCAACCACGGTTATGCAGATGGGTGGCGCAGCGAAGCACCATTCGGGTATGGAGTGTACTGTTCATCTCTTAGTTCCGATGCGAAGGACCGCGGCGTGCGGTCAGGATTACGGGAGTTGGGAAAACGTCTCGTTTCCCTCACGCTCTCTCGCCCTCGAATGCCTGTTCGCACGATTCCTTCGACTGCGAGTCCGGAATGCTTCCCCCTCGCAGTACGACCAGCCCGCTGCTGATATCGCCAAGTCTCAGCATCTCATCATCATCTTCATTATCGTCGAGCGCAAGTGGAACAACTTCCTCCAGCAGCTCAAGGTCTGGGGCGATTATGTCTTCTCGACCTACAGCTAATTGAGCTTACATTATGATCTTCGCCGCGGCTGATTCACAAGATGACTTTCTTGTCTACACACTCATTTCGGATCCATATCTATTTTGTACATGTATCAATATGAACTTGGTATTCACTGCTTCTCAGGCTCGGCATTTGCAGACTTTTGTAGATGGTCTCGAGCTCACCTCACACGATTGAGGACCAGTCTAGTTACGCCCCGGCAGCTGCCCAAGCGAATGAACTTGCTTGCATGATTCACGAGCCTCACAGAGGTGTGGCAACAACCGAAGCAAGAGGGCTGTGGAACAGTCTATCCTATCTATGCTAACAAAGATACAGCAACCATGAAGATAGCGAGTAAGGACACGCAATATATGGGCACGCGCTGCGCATCTGCGGCGGACACCTGACCATTTATGACCTGCTTCTTGTACACTTTCAACGAGTTGATACTCCATGATGCATTCTGCAGCTGCGTCAACGAACGACAAACACTACACGTCACTCTGCACGACTTACGACGAAATTGTTCGGATCCATCAGGACCGTCGAGCAGGATCCAGGGCATCCCGAGGTCGCATATGAATTGCCAGCCCAGTCTCCTGATACGTTCGTCAGTTTCTGAGATTGACAAGAGAGAAAACGCAAAACCGCAAAAGGTTATGTCTAAAGATCGAGTTAGTTGCTGTCAATTTCACGGAAAACACGTCGCACCGAAGACGATGGAATGGTTCACAAAGTTGGTCAATGGATCACAGGTAGCGGGGCCAGCGACGCGCTAGGAGTGCCCCAGTTAGTCGGATCAGGATTGCCTGCCGTTATATCGGCAGGAATTGCTGAGCGATAGAAAGAATCTTGTAAAAGGTGAGAGCGAACGAGAAGTATCAAAAGTTCAAACGCACAAACAGCTATCCCGGTCTCGTCCCACTGCATTGCAAAGACGCCGCCACCTTGTTCTTTGAAAAACGGGCCGTACGACGCCTTGCTCCACTCTGTAATACCACACCCTGCATTGTCGTTGGCATCCCCGTCACAATCTGTGTTGGGAAGACCGTTCGTTGTCTACACCAGGTCATGTATGGTGATTAAAGAAAACGGGCAGAGGTGACGCACCACAACAGTTCCGGTATAATTTGATTCCAAGGATAATGTGCATCCTCAACAAGATCGGCATGTGGGGCAAATGTCAATGTGAGTGTGCAACATACCTGGACCTGTGTGCCAAGTGACTTGATTATGCTCATTGTCGTGAACTCCCTCGATGATCTGCATAATCTTGGTCTCGAGCAGCAAAGGGACGTGTTGTACATACGTCGATCTCTCCTTGCTGATGCGGAATCATTGGCCGAATACACGGAGGAGGGGAAGAAACGTACAAGCGGCCAGTTTCCTCCCACTAAGTGCCAATTCGGTCAGCTCTCGAAGCAACCGTACAAACAGACGAGAAACCTGTCCCTGCCCAAAGATTCAACATAAGCAGCGGCGCAGATTATTAGCACTCACAAAAAGCGGGCCATACACCTGGACGGAGTGAGAATAGAAATAGCGCTACTAATTGGACTTACCGCAACCCCACGGCGCTTGGTTGAGGTCAAGGATAAAGAGGCCGGTGTTATATAGTGTGTTACTGGAAATGCGCACACTTCCAGACGGTTTAGGGATCCAATCTCGTAATTTGGAAGACTCCGTACCTAGATCGATTCTGACCCTCTGGGAGCCATGTCGTATTGTCACCCTAGGACGATTGGCGGACCTATACAGGACAGCAAGGAAAGAGATGTACCTGCATTATCACAGTCCCATCGTCTTGGACATAGGCCAGGTTATTCGCAAAGGCATATGATTGATTGACATAACTGTTGAATGGAATCAAAACCGAGACGCGCAAACGTGAAACGCGTCGGGTCACGTACGTGACGGTCCCACTTCAGGAGAATGGCTTCAGCGCGACGGTTTACGGTTTACAAAGAAGAGCAGGAAGAAGCGCACTGCGTAGGGTCGGTAAAAGTATAGAACGTAAAGCGGCTGCGGACGGTCGTGAGACCACATTACAACTGCGCAGATGCAAACCACGCACTCGAAGAACGTCTTCCCCGAGTACTCGTCCTGGGGGAGCCAAAAAACTGTGGATTCATTCGAACTGGTAGCACGCTCGTTGAAACTGCGTTCGCGCCGAGGCAACAGATTGGCAACAGAAAATTTCGGAAAAGCAACGCAGGGCCGGAAAACAGCAAGGAGGAAAAGCAGTCCGTGAATATACATGAGGGTCGTGAGCAAGGAGGAGAATGTGGGACCACCTCCACCGAATATAGCACCGCTCCGCCAACAACGCGCGAGGCAGACCAGTTTCGGCAATCAGATAATACATCACCACTTTCACATCTCAGAAAAATGCGCACAAAACATAATTGTCCAGCATGAAAATCGCATGGCATAGCAGACATAATACGTGACAGAAAAACAGATCAACGGTAACGACGCAGGCTGAGCGTGTTGTGCTTTTTCCAGGTAGAGCGAGCAGGCGTATGGTTGTAACGGTGACCCTTGCCCAGTCCACGGTTCTGCTTTCCGATGCTCGTAAGACCGCGAGCCTCCCGGCGCTTGTGCACCGGCTTCGCGATCCAGTTGATTCTGGGGTCCTTGCGGATCTACGGCCGGGAAATGAGGGACCTCTTCAACGCAGAACGAAGATAGGGCATACGGCTTTGTGGTTGGGGTCGACGAGAATAACCTCGTAGTACTTGTAGACACCATCCTGGTTCACCCAGTAGGAGTTCAAGACGCGCAGGTTGCCGCACCGCTTGCCAACCCGTTCCTCAGCGGTGCTGCGGAGACCACGCTGGAATTTGAGGTGATTGACACCCTGGCGAACGGGCTTGCCGTAGGTCGCACCTGCAGAAAAATGAGTCCAATTTTCGGGAATAAATGTCGCTAAACACGCACCCTTGGGGACCTGCTTTTTGCGGTTACCGCGACGGACGCGGATACGGTAGATAACATAGCCCTGCTTGGCTTTGTACCCGAGACGGCGAGCCTTGTCGGGGCGGGAGGGACGAGATGCGCGATGGATCACGTTCAGTTGGCGGTATTCCCAGCACCTGAGATTGTTCAGTAACGAGCTGGGGAGCCACAGCGCAAGGACGGACCGAACACGGAGAAGAAAGCGGAGGACGTCCGACTGCTTCTTCTTGTAGAGCTCACCAATGTACTTGTAGGCGCCCATCTTGCGGCTAGAAGGGAAGTGGTCAACGGAGGGAGACGCTGGCGGCGACGAGCAAACCTTTTTGGTGGTAGACTAAGAAGGAAAGAAAAACTGCCTAGTTTCGGGATGATCCGTGATCATATCAATTCTAAACAACAACAAGTAATCTTTCCTGAGTCGACGGTCAGTGCAACTTGCGAGGCACGACTCAGCGATCGCCAGGGCGAGACAAGGCAGTATCCGAGCGTTCTGCAGCGTTAAGTGCGGTGATTATGCTGGAGCAATTTGGGCGTTAATACCAGCGACCCTAGGGGCGCTCGCGATCACGAGATCTCCTCGAGCTTGATCCCGGAAGGGCCCCGCGACGCGTCGGTTGCATCCGGGTCAGAGTTCTCTCCATTGCACATCTTCCTGAAACTTAAAGCGCAGAGTATTTTTTCTCTTTTCTCTCGCGAAGGTTTTCTTCAATCTCGATCTCTACCCCACCTTTCTGCGTGCACATGGGCGTGACACATGCATATCGGGCGACGTAGACGCCCAGGATGTAGCGTCAAAGACGTACGAAAATGGTGCGCCGTAGGTGCGCACCGTCATCATCTCGCATGTGCGGGCTCCGAGTCATTTGGCCTCGGAGTTTGTTACTTTGCATCTTGCTCCACCTTCCCCACTTCTGAACAGACCAGGACGATCAGGTGAAGAGACTGCTTTATATCATTACATATTTAATAGTTAATGCTTTCTTATCCCCAGCTTGACCCAAGCCGTCGCCATGAAAAGGACCCACGCAAATAGTACCAAGCCCACGCAGATTGACGCAAATATCTTCCCCCGTCTGGCCTCTTCTTGCGAGAGCTCCGTTTCCTGCGGACTCTGTATCCTTGATTCAGTTGAATAACGACGATGCGTCGGTTCGGGGACACCAAGAAGAGGCTGGCTAGGGTCACTGGAGCCAGGCAATCCCGTCCGGGTACTAGAGACTCTTCTGGCAGTTCTGCGGTGTTGTAGATAGGCGACGGTAATGATGGAAAGCAATTGCAACACATTCAAGCTCCAAAACATATTGATGATTCCCTGGGTTGAGCTTCTGTCGGGGTGCTTACGCTCTGCCTCCATTTCGAGACCGGAGAGTGTCTGGAAAATTGTCGCGCCTGTCTGCTCCAAACTTTTATGGGCCCCAAGAGCGGTTGAGATGAACTTGGCTGGCACAATCTTGGGTACGAGCAACACAAGAAGCACTGGAGATTGATTTGAGTAATCGTTGAGCGCGGTCAATCTCTACGCACGCGGGGAAAAGCCATGGCCGAAACCAAATGCGGCGATAGCAGGCTTGGCGGTATGCGTCCAACTGGGCGGAAGAGCAAGCCATGTGTATGCGCCGAGAGTGCATACCGATGAGAGTAGGAGGAGGGCGATGACGATGGGCCGGCGCTTGAAACGATCTACCATGTACCCGCAGATGGGGTATAAGCTGGAGACTTTCCTCAGTCACGCTGGAGCCAAGTTGAGAAAGGATCTTACAAAATGCTTCCCACGAGAACGTATGAAGCCGTGTTGGCTGCATCTTTTTCCGTCATGCGAAACCGCAGCTCAATTATATTCCTGTAGATGATTTGGTGAAATTGTACGTGCGCCTTTGTTGCACTTACGCGGCAAGATGTGTGAACGGTGCCCAGATCGTTCCACAGAAGACGTTGACTGCGATATACCTAAGAACGACTCTGAGACAGGACGCGACAGGGTGCTCAAGACGTACGCCCAAAAGACATCGCCGAGCTTGGTAATCTGTCTGAGGTGAACTCTCCGTTTCGCTGCGACTTTCTCTAGCGCCTGAGCTTCAGTGATATTGAAGCCAGAGCGTCGCCGGGCTTCTTCATCGATATCAACGGCCTCCAGCTCTGCGCCTGCGCCATCTATGAGCCATCTGGAGGCCGTGATATAGAGGAGGTTAATGACGACCGACATGGCGGCGAGAAATGTCGCTACGTAGAATGGAGCCCGAGGGCCGTAGTATTCGGTCAAAGGATAAGATGTACGCGCCGAAATGAAAGACGCCCCCTTGCCAGCGACAAGCCCTAGAGCCATAGAGACGCCCAGCCCGTGCGATTTGAAGAACCGGACTATGATCGTTTCTTGTACGACGGCGAGCGGGCTGACCCCGAAGCCAAAGATGAACAACCCTGCCGCCATGACTCGGACGTCCCCCAGAACATCTCCGAGCAGCAGCAATGCGGTCCCTGCAGTGGAATTAACTCCATGTTCGGTCATTGACCAGAATATTACCCAGAAACACAACGCCTGTCGCCAAGATACTTGTAAAAGTCTAGTGCTTCACTTGAGTGTCTTTCGCACAGTCTGAGCGTATAATTCGACGGACCGTGCCGAAGGCGCCAGCCAAAAGTCCGCCGGCTAGCGGGGTCCAGGTGCTGTTCAGGCTGAGTGCCGAGATGAGCAAGCTGTACTCTGCGTGCCCGGTTCCAAGATCTCGGGATATCCTAGACTTGAGCGGGCCCAAAATGTAGGATGTACTAGTGTGCAATGGTTGTTCAGTAGGAAAACTCGAGTTGCAAGTGTGTCTCACTAATGGCTTCCAACGCTGAGCCAGCAGGCGCAAAAGAGAGCCAAAGACCTCATCAGAAACGCCCGCCGAGCTACATTTTTCGCGGGACGTGGGGCAACTGGGGACAGAGATGATTCGGGGGTGTGCACGGGGTGGTCGTGTGCTTCATGGACAGACTCGTTGTCAGAGTCGGACAGGAACTGTTGGTCATTGCCTAGGAGCAGTTCGTCGCAGGAGGAACGTCGGTAGTCGGAATCGGAAGGGAGGGCCACTCGCAGCATGGCAGGAAGCAAGCGAAGAAGGAATCCGTCGGGTGAACCGGTCCCCGGATAATTTCAAATTTAATCTACCCGAATCTAATCTTCCGGGCACCGGCCAGAGGATCCGCCTCCTCAGTTTCGCCACTCAAAAAGGACTGGCAGAAGGGTCTGCATGGCAAGGCATATCATACAATAAAATAGTAGTCCACAAGGGAGCCAGCCCTGTCTACACCATCCTCCTCGAATCCCTCACGCCCCTTCGTGCCGCGTCGGTCCCCGCCCAGACGCATGTACACAGCAACACCATCGCAGAAACAGCAAATTCGCTCCATGCGAGACATTCAACTGTCAGGGACTGCCTACACCTGAGAAACTGATTCAAACACGACAGAAAAACAAAGAGTGGAACTACACACCGAGATATGGGAGGGGAAGTCGGGCAGATACCGCCTGTTCTCGTGAAATGGAAAATACCAGCAGACACGCCCTGTTTTTCGATGTAAGGTAAGAATAGATAACAGAAAAACGCCACTGACCCACAGAGTGACCGTTATGCACAACCAGAAGATGCTACTGGCTACATTGGCAAGGATATGCTTCGCGCCGTCAAGAAGCCACAAGAGGTACGCAAAAGCGAACAGAACGGTCCACGATGCGTTGAACAGCATCACAAGCAACAGCGAATGGTATCGAGGACTGGGCCACTTCCCCGCAGCGTTCCCTGCGTTGACTAGGAACGCTGTGAGACCAAGCTCGGCGATACCAGTCAGAAGCATCATGGTAAATAGAAAGGGATGGTAATGAGCTTGAACGAAAGACATGCTTGGGATGGCGGAATGGACGCTGCGGCGGAATGCACGAATCGGAGTACGCCTGGCTCCTGGGCGACGAGGCCGCATTGAGAGATAGCTTGAACGCACGCCACGCAGCTCACGCGTCATATATGGGGCAGAAGAACGTTGCAAACGTCAGGTTTTGGTTTCTCGATCGAAGTACAGTAACATGTTACATGGCGAGAGCTGCCTGAGCGAGCTTCAGAGCCCCATCTCTTGTCTTGTTTCCTGGAGAAGAGCGTCAGTAACAGTCAGATGTGGGTCCGGTTCCTTACCCCCAATGAATCCCGAGGCATGGATGAATATGCACCCTTCAATGCCCGAGGCTGCGGACAACGTGTCATCTCTCAGTCCTCGCCAGGCTTCCGGCAGGGCCTTACGGCTCTCGAAACTCTCCGATGCCATGGGGACGGCCTGAACGCGCCAACTTCCACCGTCATCCGGATAAACAACGTAGATGGCCTTGTCCGCTTCCGGCGTCCCAACTCTGCCTCCAAATCAAACAGATGCTCCTAGGGATTTAGATCAGTTAGCTCTTACTCGAGAATATGGTATAGATAGCCGGCGACCTTCCACGGCAAAACTGCTCGAAAACAATGATCTTGCCGGTCGAGTCGGTCTGCTTGCTGGACTCGATCGACGAAATGAGCAGATCCCGCGCGGGTAGCCATGCATTCGCATAGAAATCGAGCTTGCCGAGGAACTCTTCGCCCGTGAGGAGGGAGGCCTTGGAAAATTGGGCCTGTACGAATTGTATCAATAAGATGAATACCTGCTGTGAATAGAAACACTCACGTCTAAAACCTCTGGGCTGAAAGGCTGGTTCCACCTCGGGTTCAATGACGCGACGCGACTGGACAAGTCCGTGCGGTTTTTGTATTTGGGTTGTATATCGGAAGGATACTGAGAGATACCGTTGTCGATAGCATCGATAGCTTCGATGAATTCCTGGACAACAAGTACAGCGTTGCACAACAATAGACTTTGGAAGGTACCTTATACATTTTGAGCCATAAAGTCAGTACTTTTGGATCCCCAGCATCAAGCTGCGTCTTATTCGCAATGACCTCCTTGCCAAAATGTCTGAAAGGATTTTTTTTGAGTGCGAACTCGGGGGCACGATTGATGGGAGGGAACGAACTTGTATACCAGCCCCGCGGACGACAGTTTTGTCCCAAAACCATGCCCAAAGACCTCCGTAAAGCCCCTCTGGTGGTGGTCGAACAGCTGCTTGGACTCGTCGTAGACAGCGCCAACATCGACGACGATGTCGCAGGTTTCCAAGACCGCGGGATCTCTGGAACGCTTTACCTCTGGCACAAAAAGAGATTACTTGACAACAATGCGCCAAAAGTCCGTGCAGCTTGCCTGAGTCGCGATATGTCGCTGTTTGACGAAGCAAAAAGACGGCGAGAGCTTCGTCGCAATGAAACGTGCCATTGTGGGTGCCGATAATCTATACTATCATCGTGAATTCTAGCCTGGAAACGGCGCAGATGCTGAGAGGACCTTGGGCTCTAATTTTTGTTTCTTGGCTTGCGGTATGTGCGTGGTGGATGACATGGTGCGAATGACAGAGAATCGACAAGCGGAAGCAACGCGAAAGCCGTGTGCAAAATGCATATGCCTGAAAATTAATGTCCGAGTGTATGTAGTATGGTACTTCGACATGCAATATATATCACAGCTCTCCAGAGTCAGTCCATGAGATATGTAGAAAAAAAATCCACAGCTATGGCTACAAGGCCAAAAGTCCACCCACGATCGCAGCAGGAGCTACTAGTAGAGCACTCCACTTCAGCGATTGTGCGGAGCTGATGTAGCCGTCGCCTGGACCAAAAGAGCCGCCGGTTGCTCCCTGAAAATATCGTGAGTAAGACGGACACGGCTACGGCGAAAAGTGCCCGCAATGGCGCGCACGCACTGGTGAAGGAGCCTGGTCCGTAACGACCGAGAACGTTCCAGTTGGCAGGTTCGCTGTCGTTGTGCTGGAAGCGGCGGAACTACTGCTCTGGGCGGGAGCAGACGTGGGAGATGCCGTGGGGATGGTGGACGTTATGAGAATCGTTGAAAGCACAGTGGTTTCCTGTCTGCCAGTAGATTGGAGGCCTATGCTGGTAGACACGGAGGTTATGACAGTGATCTGGGGTGAGGGAGAGGCAGCGGATGCACTACTGCCGCCGCTGCTGGGACTGCTAGAGTTCTGGACGCGATTTTTTTGGATGAATATTCTGCAATGAATGGGAAGGAATGAAATGGCGCACAGAAGACTGCGCAGCAGCAAGGGGGACGAGGGCGACGGCGAGCAGAGTGGGTAGCCACATCGGGGTTGGCGTAAGGATCGAGCGGTCACGAGGACAGCAACCTCTAGATCTCCCAGCCGGAGTCTAGCATGGCTCCTTCCCTCTTCCTTCTCTTCTCCCATGTCTGCGCTACCCATCTCTGTGGCCCAAATTCACCCCAATCTCCTCCTCCTCCATGCAACGGAGAATTTACCCCCGCAGCTCCTCAGTTCCCAGCTCGCATTCCGCCACTCCTGTCTCAATCTCACCGCAGATGACCCCGCGTACTTCTTCTGGCCCTCATCGGACGACCAGCATGTCCTGGACGCGCTCGAAGCGTTCCGCAGGAAACCCGTAGACGACATTTCCTTGGACTTTGACATACAGTACGCTAGGGATGATTCCTTCTTCGCGCACGTCCAAGTCACACCAGGGAGTTTGCGCATGGTGTTCGTCTGGGAAGACGACACATGGAGGTACCATAACGTGGCCCACATGCCCTTCCCTCCCAACTCGTACGCGTCGCTCGACAGCGTGCCCGAGCCTCAGGCAGCAGACGAGGACAGCGGCAGTGCCGAGGAGGACGCCGATACCTACTGGAGCTCATATGGGGAACCCGCCGGCGAGGACAATGCTGCAGAGGAAAAGGTCGAGGCCGACGAAAAGAGCTATTGGGACATGTACAACTCTGTGCAGGGGAGCGGGGACTCGGTCGTTCCATCTCCCGTACCGGAGAAGCAACAACAGCAGCAGCAGCAGGACATCTACTCTAACATCGACGGGCAGTCGACCGAGGATGCCCTCGACTCGCTTTCCGACCGCCTAGCGGCCATCTCTCGACGTCCGCCGCTGGAGGAAGAAGACGCGATCACCACTGACATGGATCCCGCCACGGATTCCCTGAACTCGTTCTCCGACCGTTTAGCGGCTATGTCTCAGCGTCCGCCGCTGGAGGAGGAAGACGCGATCACCGTTGTGGACCCGTCGCCGACCAAGCGCGACTCCTTGGAGGTGGACGCGTTGAAGGAGAGTGTGCGCGGGTTGTATCGCCTCTGGAAGATGACCAGCATCGAGACTGATCCCGGGCTGTTCCTAAGCATTGTGCGCGAGACTGTGGCGGAGCTGAAGTAGGAAATCTTTGTATTACTTTTGGGTATTAGAGTTTGTCGAGGCAGTGAAGTCGCGTGACTGTGTTTACTGTTGTGCTCGTTCCATCTCTCTCTGCATTTCCATGTCGTCCGACGAGCGTGGGCCGTCGGGGCCATCCTCGCCGTCGTCGCCCGCGTCTCTCATACTCCCGTCACCCGACCCCAACAATTTCTCTTTCCCCCGCATCCAGTCCAGTCCCGTGCTGCAGGAGGACGACTATCGCCTCTCCTGGGATCCGCCCCAAGAAAAGGTCTCCTACGCGCTCCCCAGCTTTCGCTCTCTCTTCTCCCCCGACGACGACGAACACCCGTTGACTTCCGAGTACGACCCCTCCGAGTTCTCGGAACCGGACCCAGCAAATGATCCGTCCACCGACGACGACGACGACCCTTTCTTCTTTTCCGACACCCGAACCACTTTTTTCCGTACCTCTGCAGAGCGTCTGCGACCTCGTTATCCGCTCTTGCGCATCGCTGCCCGAACGACCTCTCCCGCCCACTCCCCCGTCCCGTCTCTTGCACAAAGGAATATCTCCGAACCCGCCCCTTCCACCAAATCTACCCCCGCAGACGACGTCGAAGAACAGCCTTGCTCGTCTCCCCATGCAATTCCACAGCCCTCGTCCTCCCCCGGCCTCTCTCCGGTATCCCTTTCCGCCTCACCCGTACCCGGCCCCGTCTCACCTCTGTCCGCTCTGGAACCCTTATCGCCACTCTCTTCTCCCCTTTCTTTGCCGCCGCCGTCCCTTGTGGGTGACCATGATGTTGCCATGGACATGGATCTCCAATCTCTCCCTCACAACGACGAGATCCCAACACCAATGCAGTCAGACTCCGGCCTGGGACTCTTTGTTCGTACACCCCGCCCCCGTCTTGGCCCTTGCCCAGCTAACACGAAACGCAGGATTTGTCATTTGAGCCCCCGGTCGTACCGATTGCATCTGTACCGCCGCCTGTCGCCATCGTACAACCCCTAGCCTCTGCCATTGGCCTGGACTCGCTCTCGATGTCGTCGTCGCCCTTACCAGCAGAAGATCACGTGGTCACAGATATGGTCGTGGATTTCGTAGTGCCGCAGAACAAGAAGGCTACCAAGCCTCCGCTGGATCCTGTGACTTCCGCCAAATCGAAATCGGTCGACAAAGTGGGTCCACGGGAGGAAAAGGTTGTTGGGGACAAGAGCAAGAAGCGGTCCACGCAGCTGTTGCCCCTCCGCGAGGAAGGTCCGAAATCTAAAAAAGCCCGCGTTCTAGCGCCCGACAGCTCGCCGGAGGCATCCGCGTCTCGGGCGTTGCCGCAGAGTCGCATGAAGTGTGGCGCGGCCGAGACCGCCAAGGACGTGCCAACAAAAGGCAAGAAGGTCACGCGTACGGACGCCCGGAATCCAGACCGAAAAGGAAAACAGCCTCGACAACAAGAGCGCGCGCGATCCCAACCTGCACCTCTGCCCGTCTCCCCTTCGACAAAAAGGTCGAAACAGAAAGTCGTACCCGAGATTGACCCGGAGTTGTGTGGGATGCTCATCGAGTGCCTGGCGACATCGCGCGCCTCGTCGATGCCCATGTCTACGCTGTATAAAACCGCGATGCAGAGCTACCCCTCCATCAAAAGCCGTGGTACTGAACGCGAGTGCCTCCAAGTGATGGAGCGTGTGCTCGAGAGCGGTACCATTGCTTGTGGGGGAACCGGTGTCTTTGGAAAAGTCCAGGGTCCGATCAAGGTTCGACAGCGACTCGCTCTTTGATCCTCCTTTTTGCTAACGTCGCGTCGCTCTTTCAGGATGGCTCGGATCCGCCACTCGAGGCCCAGTGGTTCTACGTCCCCGAGCGCGACCAGGACCAAGACCGCGCCCAGCTGATCCGCAGCATGATGCCCCGTCCCGCGAAACGCGGTGTCACAAAGGAACCCAAGCAATACTATTACAGGCCGCTGGATAAGATCTCTCGCTGGGATCCTGAAGATGAACTGTAGGATAGTTGAAAGTGAAGCAAGTTGAATTCTTGATACTGTTGTACTAGTATGTTTTTCTTCGGTTTGTCAATGTCTTGTCCCTTACATACCCAACTCATTCGTCTTAATCTTATATCCCTTCGATTAGTATTTTTGACCAGTGTAGCTACCATTGCCCTTGTCAAACATATTCTTGTCACTTCGGATACGCAATCGCGTGCTCGTGTTGGAGCCTTGGAGGGCATGTATATTCGGTCCAAGAAGTGACTATGTGTAAGATGTACAGTGAAGTTGATAGAAAGCAAGAATAGAAAGCAAGATGTGCAGTTGAGCAGATAGAGAGCAGATAGACGACGATTATTGCCTTAAGCCACAACTGTGGCTTCTGAGTCCTCAGAGCCTTGGGCATGGACGTCTTCCTCGACCGTTTTTCCTTTGGTGGGTGTGTCCTCCTCGGACGCATCTTCATCTTCTGCACGACGGGGCAGGGGTGGCTGGTTCGGAAGCCGCTGAACAGTGTTGGATCAACCCCTCGAAGAAAAAAGTTGATAATTGTTCTAGACCATACCTTGAACGCGTACTTGCAGACGAGGAATCCTTCCAATCCTTCCTCCTGCCACGCCTGGGACTCCCGTGAGGAACATATCGCTTACTTGTGAGACGCGCAAAGCCTACCTTTTCGACACGATACAGTCCGTCGTAGCGATATCTGCGTATTCATCGTCAACATCAATCCAGAAGCAAAGCAGGAAAGACTTGCCCTTCGTATGGGGCGTAGGGCGAAACGAGCTTGTACCCTCTAATCACACGAACAGGCTTTTTGGTCTCGGAGGATTTCTGCACAAGACTCAGTGAGCTGCTGCCGAACTCGGTCTCGGCAATTCTCTCGCCTTGAGAGCCTTGTTGAACTGCCATCCTGGTTCAGCTTTGGGCGTAGAACTTGCAAGCAATACTCACGTTATTTTCGAAGTCCTGGTCCGAACTTTGCGGTGCGGTTCGGAGCTGCGATCAGCAATTTAGGCGCCATTCAAGTCGTATTTTCGGGAAACGCACATTGAGAGGATTAGCCTTGGTGCCTTTGAGGTTGCGCCCGCCTAGGAGAGCTCGGTAAGTAAACATGACAGATGCTTTGAATTCAAATCAACCTGAACCCGTGTACGTGCTGAACGAGCGTCAATTATTAGATGGCGCGCGTTGTCCTCACAGAAAAAGGAGCGTACAAGGCATATCCACAGTCGACGTCGTCTGCATAACCGCCGCTCAGAGCGACACTGTAAGCACCTTGAGGACCTGCAGAAATTCCCGCAACCCATGGTCTACCAAAACTCGAGCTTAGGAATTCAAACACAGGAGAGGGGACAACACTGACGCATGGATCGAGTCCGCGCTGCAACCCTCTCGCGTTTCCCACCACGTCCCGATCTCAATTCCCGGGATGGAACCATATGTTTTCCTGCTGATGATTAATTTTTTGTCGCGTTCAGAATCGTAACGACTCACGGATCGTGTACACGCTTGCTCCCAGCCTCTCTGCCCAAGGGGCCCGTATTCTCCGTGCTCCTCACGCCGCTTGTGAAAGACACAGGAATAGGCTGGCTTCCCTTGTGCTCTGACTTATAATCCACAGTTTTCCCCTGGTTGCGAGCGCTTCTGCGAACGCTCCCTGCAGTATCGCTGGAGTCCGCAGAGCTCGCTGAATCATTACGAGCCGCCTTCGGACGCGGACTCTCTTGGTGCTCTTCGAAATCAAGTTTCCGCTTTTTCGAAACTTTTGGTTTTTGTTGCCTCACTGCCTTGGGTTCAAAAATTGGCTGGTCAAGCCCTGCAGGAAGAATTTTCAGGTGAGGGTGGAAATACTGGGAGATTCGCGCACCTAGCCCGGCTAAAAGGAGCCTATTACGCTCTGGACAGTTCAGGTTGTTGCAGATAGATGGAGACAGAAACAGTGAACGTGCAGTACCTTGGTTTCGTAGCCGTTGTTTCTCAACATCGGATACCATTTTTCAAGAACAGGTGTAGGGAAAGAGTAGAAGACGCGACGTTACAAGGGCACGCGATGTGACCTACTCGTGTCGTAAATGTATGTTTTCCATCTAAACATCCCAACTGCATCCATATGTATGACCGCCGTAGCATTGAAGAGACGAAGCGGCCAAGTGCCAAAAAACAATCAAATTGATATAAATAAAATCCGCACAAAAAACGAGAGTCCTTGGGTACTACTTGATCTTCTTGAGCTGTAGGAATTGTCAGTATACAAGCTGATGAAACAGTGCAGATGCTCACTCTGTCCGTGTTGCGGACAATCTTGTTGTCCAGATTGACGGTCTTCTGGTCGATGACATCGATGCGCTGGTTTTGCTTGTCCAGTTCCTGACCCATGGCCATGCCTAGAGCCTTGAGCCGCCTGGTCGCGTCTCCAATCTCATCAAGATTGTCGTCTATTTCATCTTCCAGCTCATCATCCGAGCCCGTAGCCTCGAATTGGTAACGCTTCCGCTGTTCCTTTCTCGCGGCAAGCTGAGCCTCTGACCTGAAGCGGCCACTACCGCCGCCCACGAGTTCTTCTCTGCCGTACGTTTGAGCTTGCCCGATCCGATTCTGAGAGTCTCTGACATCCATCATAGCCTTCTCTCGCTCCGAGCGCTCTTCCTCGTATCGGGATTGAACCTTGGCTTCCTGGGCAGCTCGTTTCGCGTCTTTGTTGAAAGTGATGACGGGACGGAATATCGAGCGATTGAGCTGCTTGAGTTCGTCCGTTTTGTCATCTGCTCGGGCAGAATGACCTTTCGCGACGTCCAAGTGGCGTTCAGTGTTGGCAAGGCGCTCTGAAGCCGGAGATCAGAAACCGGAGTACGGCTGATATGTAATTGGATTCCTACCCGATTGACTGCCCAGCTTGGTGAGAGTGTTTCGGGCGGTGTCCTCGGCTTCGCGAGCCAGACGCAGGGCGTTTCTCGTCGAGTTGGCACTCTCTTGTTTCACATATCTCGTCTGCTTCTTGATTCCCTCGACATCTTCGTCGTTTTCTTCTCCCGGAGCTGGCTCGGAACCCGGCTGTGGGCCGTCGAAAAATCTACCCGAGCCAGACTTTTCCGGATTATATCCTGAGAAAAGTGCGGCGCGATCCTCGTCGAGCTTGGCGAATTTCTCTCCGGGGCGCGAGTATACATCCCCGAGACCGTTGTTTCGATTATATCTATCGCGGGGCTCATAGCTATCGTTGGTAGTCTTCTGATCGGA
The DNA here is from genome assembly GCA_013387415.1 of Panellus pusillus. Taxonomy (NCBI): domain Eukaryota; kingdom Fungi; phylum Basidiomycota; class Agaricomycetes; order Agaricales; family Mycenaceae; genus Panellus; species Panellus pusillus. The sequence goes on along the minus strand of QVIE01002374.1, from coordinate 13,185 downwards.
AGAGTACGAGCCAGTCCGGCTACTGGGTGTAGCATACGGATCGCCGTCACGACTAGCAACGTACGTGTTGGCGCTGGAACGGGCGGGGCGGGGGGAAGTGCTGTTGCCCATAGACCGTTCATCCTGAACAGGTGGAATCAAGGGCTTGTCTTTGCGCTTGAAGAAGGACATGGTGGTTGCGGAGATCAAGTTCGAAAGCTGTGCTGTGCTGTGATAATTCACTTCCTCGATGGGCGATGAGCCAACCACAGATCGTTGCCTCGTCCATAACTATGCACTACATACTACCGTTTCGCAGGTCGGGACTTTTTGCCCATTTTGTCCTTCCCAACGACAGTCACCCCTTTGCCCGTCTTGACCACGGTAGCCAGGGCAGCTTCTTTCTGCCTTTTGATCCCCCCAATCCCCTTCAACTTCGCATATTTATCGACAGTGCTGTTGAGCATATCGCGGCTCTTCTTTTTGGCTTTGCGCTCTTGGCCACGAAGAGCCTTTTTCTCCGCCGGAGTCAACTCGCTACGCGCGCGTGGGTCAGACGACGCCGCGAATACTTCTTCCGGTGCCAGCATCGAGCTAACAGACTTAGTAGTCGGTAAAGCTGATTCCAGAGTCGCGGTTGATACATTAGAAACGGATGAAATTGTGGCTTTGGGCTAGAAACAATTCACAAATCAGAATGAGCCTCGATTTTGGCTGAATCTACGAACCTGTTTAGGCGTGAAATGCGTATTGCAGAGAGCATCCAATTTGCCGCATATTCCTTCCCAGAGCGCTTCAATCTCTTGATGTTCTTTCGCGAGCTTCCCATCCCGATCGTCGACAGTCGTCCCGTTCGCCTGCGCGACATAGTCCTGTTCGTAGATCTGTGCAAGCGACTGGTTCGACTTGGTGTCCTTGAGTTCGAAGAACCGCGAAGGAAGGAAAGCTTTTCTTCCATCGGCCGTATCCGCACCACGTCGTCGAAACGGCCTTCCAAAATCCTCGCCTTGATCCTTTCCTCCAGAGCTAAAACAGCCTCCTCCGTCACGACAGGAACCGCTTTCATGACCCGTTCGAATTCTAGATCCTCTTCCAAGAGCGAATTTTGTGGTCGTGATCTGGCACCTGCTTCCCCCATTATAACCCAGTCCTTCGGACCGACGTTCTCCGCCTCTAGATTAGATATTTGTTCGCGAAGTGCAGCCATGCGTTGCTCGTGAGTTGAGAGGTCTATGCAAGTGTCAGATGAAGATAATTGAAGTGGCAATGGAATGCTTGCCTTGTGAGGGCTCGTCTGCTTCCTCCGCAAAGAGGTCGCTTTTGATTCGTTGAATCGTGTCGGCCCCCTCCATGCTGGCGTCCAATGAGTCTCCGTCGAATGCTTCTCCGTCATTCTCTTCTTCCTCTCCGTCATCTTCCTCGAAGCCAAATGCTGCCAAAGCTTCATCATCGTCCTCGTCCTCATCGACATCATCGTCCCCCTCGTCCCCCTCGTCGTCCTCATCCTCATCGTCCATAATGTTAAGAGGGAGATTTTTCCCTTTCGCTTTGATGTTCCGCACCCGAACTTCTTCGTGAAAGCGGACAGTCCCAGTTTTTTAGGTGACGCTATAGCAGGCATCCGTCGAGATGGAGCGATGTGCCTTGGCGGCTCGAAAAAATCTTTATAATATGCCTCTGTGCAACGTCATTTTCTTGTTCGTCTTGAGCAAAAAAAATCGTGCGCGCACCACCGGCATTATCCTCGTCCTCCTCATCGAAATTTTCGACATCGTCGACGGGCGCGAAAAGGTCTATCGATTCCTCGTCGGAATTGTCGTCGTCGCCATCGCCTAGTCGACCTCTCGAGACTCGACGCGCTTCCGCTTCCTCTGTCTCCGCATTGAAAGCGGCCAAGTCAAAAAATCCATCATCCAAGCCGGTTTGAGAGCGAGGCGGTGGTTTATTACGCAAAGGTTTCTTCCGCGAAGAAGAGGGCCAATCGCTCTCCTGCTCCGGTTCGCTATCTTCATCGGACGATGGATCTCGGAGACTGGTAACGCCCTCCCCGAGGTCGCCATCCTCCCCTGACTCTTCTTCCGACTCTGCACTCGATTCTTCTTCACTGTCGTCTCCGTCGCCAAAGTCGTCCAGTTCCATTTCGTCCAACTCCTCACCGCTTTCAAGGGCCCGCATCTGCTTGAGAAGCTGCTCGTCGACGAATTCATCCGTGTCATCATTTTCTTGATCCTCTTCGGACATGCCTTCGGCCTCGAGAACAAGGTCGACGATTTCGCAGACTGGTTTCAGGCGAAGATCCAGCTGAGCCCATATCTGATCGTCGTTCATACCCTCAGTAAAGAGAGATGAGATGGGCGTGGGTTGAAAAAGGGGTGTCGGGGGAGGGGGAGGACTGGCGCTGCGTTTACGTTTTTTTGAGGCTTGTGACCGCGTCTGAGGCGCCTCGGAAGGACTCAACGAGGCTACAAAGTGATTTATGTGTGGTATAGACGCATTCTCCACCTCCAGCGCTATTGGGAGGACGACATGAGATGATGTCCCCATTCTCGGTGCAGGCGGAACGTACATAGGTCAAAGATGAATTTTGTGGCATCGAGAGCAGCAACATTCACGGCGGAATTGCCCGAAGGAGAGAAACAAGTCTTTTCGGTCTGTATCAAGTTTGTGAGCGCGAGCAGAGCTCCTGGAACCTCGATCTCTTCGACGTCCATTTTCGGGGTGAAATTTGTTTGTGGGACAAACAACGCGCTTTCCGTCTTCCGACTTCCTTGTATCTCCAACTGACTCGCCACCTTTGCGCTCTCGCTCTCTCGCGTCTCTTGTGGTCATTGCCTCTTGAAGATTTTGATATCGCGTCCGGGAAACTGGCTAGAGGGGTCCCTCAGGAAATGAGGGTTGTTTTCCTGTGCTCCGCGTGCTGCTTGTTCAACCCTTACGGCCGTCCTTGTTGTTCTCGAATCTCTTACAATTGAGCTCCCGCTTATTTGGCCTTCCATTCCTATGCTGTCTTGTCCGCATCCGGACACAAAGGAAGAACAATGAGCGTTGCTAACGTAAGCCCCTGCATTGTTTGCTATCCGAGACGCGCTCCGCCATAAAAGCGTCTCGGAAAGGTGCCAAGGATGTAACCCTCCCCTTCTTTCCCAACTTTCAACGGCTCGCGAGACGAGCCTTCTAAGACTTTCTTTTATCTCACGAATTGCACTCTGGCACCATCTGCCCACGACTTTCCAATATGATCAACGGACTATCCAAAGCCACCATTCTTTACCTCACCCCTGTGGTATGACCCTCTCTGCACTTACCGGATGGTTCCTATTAACGGTCGCATTTGTAGCTGACTCTGACCGCCATCTTGCTGTCTCTGTTTGCATACCTTGCGCCCGTGTTGATGCTACACGACAAAGTCGCCTTGCTGACTGTGGTCCCGTCAACGATATTGGTTCAAAATGTCTCCCACTCCATAGATGGTCCGAGTGTCTTCATGGGTTCTTTGGGTTCGTGACCTTGCTATGTTTTACCGTCTTGATGCTCAATGCGGAGTAGGCTCGTGCTCACGCCCGAATAACACGGCTGGTGTCGCATGCACGACGGCGGCGTTGAATACTGTCTACGGTACGGGTCTGTCTGCTCCTTCACATTTGTAATGCTGACCTGTGCCCAGACTTGTCCGTACTTCCCAACAACGCCCCCAAGCTATTGCTGTCGCCTCCTACAGAGGGCACCCCTGTATTTCTCGGGCTGGCATTGGCCTGCTCTATTCTCTTCTTCTTCTCCTTTACCCTCATCTCCTTCCGCCACAAGATGAGCGAGAGAATGTCGACTTTGCTGGATAAACCGATGCTGCAATCTCTGTCGACGTGGGTCGGTTTCTTTGGCTTCATGATCGGTAATTGTCGTCGATCCCTTACTTTCCCTCTTCACTGGACCATATTACTCAACAGGCATCACTTCGAATCTCATTCTGCGCATGTTTCTCGGCAAAGCCGCGGATGATTTCAACGATAGCATTATACTCCAGGGTTCCGACGGACCCCAGCTCTTGGCCAGCGTCAGCAACGGATTTACAAGTGCGTTCACACATCAGTCGACTCGATGATTTTCTTAAGTGGCGATCAGTGGTTTGGGTGGCTTACGCGTTCTATGCGATTCCGGTGAGTTGAAGATTCTGCTGCCTTGTCTGTTCTGACCGGAGTTGGTAGCTCATCATCTCGTTGGCCAAATTCCATGTCAAGGCCACGAAATAGGCAGCTCCATACCCGCTCGGGTCGCCCCATACTCTATTGGACATTGTATACTACGGCCGCCTCATAATATTGTAGACTGTAGCGACTAGAATAAAACACGTTTCGGATGTAGGGGTCTTCGGAGGCCGTTTGGAGTGGCTTCTTCATTCTCTTAGATGCTTGATGGAATTCAGCAGCAGTCTGCTCTCCTGCTGATCACAGATGATCATTGGTTTTCTATGTCACCGCGGCTACTAGTCTAGCCGACCATTACGAGATCAAGACAGTATATAGCGGCGCGGCGCGCACTGTCAGTGTCTGAAAATAGCCGAAAATCTATTCCAATTAACCAAGGGAGTTGGAGTCGAGGAACTGCAAGGTACTACCCCGGGATCGACGTACTACCCAGACCCCTCGAACGTTCGAACGTTTGGTAACAGTCAATGGCAGATCAACGGCCCGGGTGCTCAGCCCATAAATGGAGATTGCAAGATCGACGGATCACATGGTTCGGAGGTATGCGTCTCGACTCTCAGGCCCTCCACCCTTGCATACTTACCTACCTCAAATCGTCTGTCTTCTCTGCGTTCGCTGATTCTCCGGAGGGGTCCCGCTGGGATCGGATGACCGTTACCTCAAAGGACCCGAAATCTGTCACAAGACGAACGCGATTAAAACGGTGTGGTGGGCTAGGGTGGGCTTTGCGCGGCACGTAAGGCGGCCACGCGCCAAGTCGACATTCAGGTCTCTTCCCGTCGGGCGTGATGGACCGTTTATTGGAACTCCTAGTGTGGGCAAACCATTGTATTTTGTACGTTAATCTACTGAATCGGAACTGCTGCCGCGGCCGCACGTCCTTCGTCTCCCCATGAAGACGCCCACTCTCATTTCCTATGTTCTATACTCCTACTCTCTCTCTGTCCTTGTCTCCGCCACAAAAATCTCTACCTCACTCACATCTCCAACTTCTAGCTTTTCTTCTGCAGCGAACTTTCCGACAACCATCTCTGCGGGTCTGGCGACCACTTCTGTCAATGCGACGACTGTTTTGAGTGCAACAAGTACAATTGCCTCTAGCGTTACAGCTTCCAGTACCACTTTGTCTGTCCAGCCCTCCGCTTCTATCGACCCGTCTACTGCTCAAGACGTTGAGACCATACACGAGCGGCGTCTGAGTAACATCGTCGGCGCATTGACCAATGCCAGCTCCATACCTGTCTGGTGCCTGCCTTTCGCATTGAATTTCTTCCAACGCGCTCAGATCCCACAGGATCGAGACCCTGGAGCTCAATGGACAATGGCCAGATGTAGATTATACAACGGGATGCCCAGCCCAGCGCGCCAATTGGCCAGCCGAGCTGGTGAGTGAGCCTCCAAGTTTGTGGACATGTTTTGCTGATTTTTTCAAGCACTGGAATCGACTCTGTACGTCCTTGCACTCATTCTTTGGCTTGGTCTTGCTCATGTCTGGAAAGCCACGATGGCGGGCGCCTGGCACGGCGGGTTGGCTGGAGCCGAGCAATACGTAAAAGATCCCGGCCTGAGAGACAATATTTCATTGGCTATGGGATTCTGGTTCGCCAACGATTTCAATAATACAGCGTGCTTGGATTCAGGCGGAGACGCAGCCTGCCCATGCTCAACCCCCGGTTTCTGGGTAAGTGAAGTTTGCTGAGTTGAATTATTCATCAGCTGATAATCCACAACCTACTTCTCAGAATACCGTGAGTGGAATTGCTGCTCCTGAGTTGGAGTTTTACGCTCCCTCAGAACTGGTTCGCAAATATCATCGGCACCCCCGAGCTTGTTTCGATGACATGTCTGCTTCTCAATGACACTCTTTCTGTCACTGAGTTGCAGAGCTGTACAACGATTACCGGCCGAGCGTATGCACTTGTTCGTGCCCTCTTCTCTATGAACAGGCGCCGTCTGACGCCTTGGTTAGATAAATGCCAACATCAACGGTGTAGGATTCCTCACAGGCGCCAATCTACTGGATGTTGCCAAAATTGGCATCGACCAGGCTCTGCTCACCGTCAATGTCAGCATGCTCACGAGTGCATACACAAGAATTCATCAAGAAGTTGTGATCGAAAACGGGGTTGCGGCTGACGGAATTCGCGCAGATGGCAGCTTTGGTCAAGTATGTCTTTGTTAGCTACATCCGTCTTCGATGAATATTCATTCCATTTTCAAAAGCATGCTGGCATTCTTTATAACGGCAACTACGGTTTGTAGAGCCCACCCTTTGTGTTCCCGTTGCTTACCAGTCTGGCACAGGGAAAGACTAGTACGCCTTTTCTGATTTGTATTCAGTCAATAAAAATGCCCACCGCAGCACCAATGACGTCGTCGACCTTGAAGTGGAGGCCGGAGGTACTCAATTCGCGGCCACTGCAACGTCGCAGACAGCGGTTGCCACGCTTTTCGATGGAGATCGGTGGATGATCTACAAAAATGTGTTGACGGGAATCTTGCATTGGGACTTTGTGAGACTTTGACTCAATGTTGCCGTTCCTCACTTACCGTTGGCCCAGTCTGTTCTTGGCCGTTTCATCGTCTTCCCTACAGCCGATATCACCCAGTACGTGTTCCCTCTTTTTTTTGGACGCCGCAAGTTGAACCCTGTCCCAGAGCGACCGCCAGCATCCTCCTCAATCTGACGAAGATTGACAATCTGGGTGAAGAGTGGAATTCGACTACGCTAGAGAACTTTTCCACCTCACTGTCTTTGATCGTAACCTCTGCCAACGCAGGCAACCTGCAAGGAAATCGTATGTTCTACGACAATGAGTGAGTCGTCAAAAGAATATCTTTTGTTATGTTCACTCACAATTTGCTGCAGTTATATGGTTTGTTCCATCCGTTCAACTCTTCCCATGGCTAATTAGTCACAGGTCCAACGCGGAGCGAACTATGTTACAACTTTGAAAATGTACTCTACTCGGAGCCGCAACAGCGAGTGCACAAACCTTGCAAATGTGAGTCCATGTATTTCTAAAAACGCATCTTCGTCAAAATTTCCCAGCCCTTTGGTTTCCACTTGTCCGATGGTGCCCTTCGCACGTACATCCAAGGGAATGAATACGAGGTCTGTTCGTCGTCGTACTGGAGCACATCGACCGCTAACAGAGCCATAGGACATTGCCGCATCTATGGTGCTTCCATTTTTCCTTCCTGCAAAACAATTTTTGAGCGTTTACGCAGAACTGGGATCTTATACCTGGCATCACCGTCGACTTGGGTGTCAGAGCTTATTATTGGCCTATGCTCATGAAAACAACTGATATTATTTTCTGCCTCAGGCAACGCCGTTGAATTGTGGCCAGACGCAGTTCGTTGGCATCGAAAATTTCGTCGGCGGGGTATCGGACGGGCAAAGAGGCATCGGGGCCATGCGCTACTCCAACCCCCTCACGCATAACCTCCACTGGCAAAAGACTTGGTTCTTCCTAGACGACGACGTTCAGCTCGTCATGGTCGCCAACTTGTCCTCGGCCACGAATGCTACTATCGTGTCTGTTCTCGACCAAAATCTGCACCAAGGTCCCATCATGGTGGATAGTTTTGCCATGAAGCAGCCCGTCACTGCGAGAGTAGGCACACAGTCCTTGTGGCACAACGAGGTTGGCTACACCTTCCCCGACTCGTCTGCCTTCTCGCTCTCCATCCAAGTCGGGGAGGAGTTCGGTAACTGGTCGGTGATAGGCACATCCCCCAGCCGCCGGTCACCGTCGACCTGTTCTCCGCCTGGCTCACCCATCAATCTTTGAACACATCCCTCGCGTACACAGTATGGCCTGGGACTAGCTTCGATTCCTTCATCAAAAAAAGCTCCACGTCGCTCATACGCCAAATCCAAAATGATGCCTTCGTGTCTGCCGTTATGGACGAAAAGCACTCGACCGTCATGGCCGTCTTCTGGGCAGCAGGTGGTGGAACAGTGGACTTGATCCCGAATAGCCCGGCGATTTTCCAGTTTTCTATTTCGACGAGTGGCACCGCTGCTGTCATGTTCAATTGGAGCACTGGAGACTTGACGGTCTCGGATCCTACACAGACCTTGACGAGCGTATCTGTGACGCTCAGTGGGCCAGGAGGAATGCCGTGGGGAGACTCGAAGACACTTCTCTTCACTCTTCCGAGTGCAGGGATTGCGGGTAGCAGTGTTGTTCAGAATGTCTACCAGTAGTCGGCTTATGGTAGACAAGTGAATTACTCATCGGTCATAGATTCTCAAATTCATCATGGGAGCACGACAGCAGGGGCTCTATCGTCTGGAGGAGCGTCGCCTCGAACTTGAGAGATGCAGTCGGAATTGAAACCTTCCGGTAGTTCCTCATCGCAGTCGTCCTTCGACCATTTGCAACGTCAAGTCGTGACGGAAGTGGATCCCACTGCGCCGAACTATCACATTCTGATGTTTTTGTCCCGTCCAGAGTACGGATGGGCGTTCAAGCCAGCCAACACTGAAAACCTTTGTTTCCAAAGATAACGAAACGGCAAGCATACAATGTAAAGACTTAGAAAACGGGCTGCTCCAGGTAGGCACCATCCGGCTGCTGCTGGTATTCCTGGGAGGGGCATCAAACGTCTCCTCCACTGGCGGCGGTGCAACGACAGCGGGTTCCCGCTGCTCCGAGGTGGGCTCGGTGACGGTCTTGTCGACGGGGGCTCGAGAATGGTGACCGAGTCGGGGAGGGGCTTGCGGGGACCATGAGGCCCTCGGGGTCGGTGCCCTTCATGCTGAAAGCGTATGGGTCAGACGAGGTAATCTCGGGTCAGTCAGAGTGCGTGCATACATTTTGACTTTAATACCGAGCACACCCTGTCGCAGCAGGACGTGGCGGACGGCAAAGTCGACAAAGTCAACGGCGGGCTGACCGGAGTGGATCATGAAGCCGTCGGTGAATTTCATGGATTTGGCACGAGCTGCGCGCAGTTTGCCAGAAACAACGACTTCGCAGCCCTTGGCACCGGACTCCATGACGAAACGGAGGACACCATAGCATGCGCTGCAGTCAACTTGATGAGATCGAGGGTGTGGGATGAGGCATAGATCACCAACCGACGGACGGCAAGACCGCCGAGCAGCTTGTACCGCAAACTCTCGCACTGAGCGATGGCAGAGAGACCACGGTACTGGACCTTCTCAGCGTAAAGCTCAAGGGAGTTCTCAGGGAACTTGAAACGTTTTTGGACGAGAGCGGTGAGCTCGCGAATGCGGCGACCTTTCTCGCCGAGGACTTCTTGGGTGTGGGTAGCACGGATGATAATCTAGCGAAATAAACATGAATAAGAACGTGCGCGACCGAGATAGCGACAAAGAAAGGTACCTCAGTGCGGGCGTGGGTGACACGGACGTCGCAGCCAGAGTAGCCTTCCTCCGCAAGCTCGCGAGTGAAAAATTCGTTGAGCTCGGCGCGGAAGACACCGTCGGCGACGAACTTGCGCTTCTTGCTGATCTGGGCGGCCATTTTTTGAGTGGGTGTCTACAGAGAGGGTTGAGGAGGAACGGGAACAGAGTCAACGAGATATATACCTTGAGTCTTGAAGTGGACGGAACCGCGACTTTGTGTATACACTTGTTTCGTCCAACTGTGCAGCCAGCATCGGCAACGCGGCAATCAGCTGGCCTATAAAATTCGGACCCTTTGCGTTACGTTCACCGTTCACGTTCACCTTCTCCTCGACCACCATGTGAGTTTTTTATTTTCCTCCTCTATTTTCTGTGACGAGTTTTGCGATCTGCAAACCATTGGCACCTCTTAGTCGACTTGAGCCAGGACTCCATGTAGTCGTGGTTCACTGACATCAACGACTTGCTGAGATTTTTCTTCTTCTCTATTCTCTTGTATTGTTCGATTGCTGATTCGTTTCCTATCAGGTATCCGTATATCCGTTCTCATAGTGATACTTTTACAATTTGCTTGTACTACGAGCTTCATTAACAAAGATTCCTGCTGCGCCCATACCACTGCCAATGCACATGCTGGTGCACAATAGCGACCCGTTCCTCCTCTTGAGCTCAGCCAGACCCGTAACAACTTGACGAACTCCGGCTGCTGTGTGTCAGTATCACTCGTCGATGCAACTCAAGCCGCTCACTCATTCCAAGGGGATGCGAAATGGCAATGGCACCGCCGCTGGAGAAGTCAATTCGACACGACATAACGTCAAGGAGGTAGACCGAACGCACTTGGGGTTGATTTTTTCGATTGGGACACCCAACTGCTCAACACAGTACGCAAACTGCGATGCAAATGCCTCGTTCATCTGCTTTGTGGGTGAGCAAAGGTCCCAAGAGAGCTGCAGCACGTACTTCGTAAACGTCGATATCCTCCTTCGTCAACCCGACCTGCTCGAGGACCTTTGGGATGGCGAATATCGGGCTAATGCCCATGTATCTTGGCTCAACACCTGTATGCTTTCAGGCACCATATATGGCGGAGGAATAGACACCTACCGACGACCGAACTGGCAACCCACTTGCCTAGAATCTCCATGCCTTCTTGTTCTGCGCGCTCTCTGGTGGTCATTATACAGATTGCGGCGCCGTCGCCCACGCCGCTTGCATTGCCCGCAGTGGTAGAGGCCTCTCCCCACTTGGAAACACGGGCTTGAGACCCGCGAGGGACTCTGCGGTGACACCTGGCCGGATGGTGTCGTCCACCGAGATGACTGTACCTTTCAACTCGATGGGAATGATTTCATCTGCAAAGACGCCCTTTGCCTGTGACTGGAAGCGGTTGGTTTTGACTCGGAAGTTATCCGCAGAAACATACCTCATTGGCCCGTGTGTGCGAGATGAGTGCATATTTATCCTGCGTTTCGCGCGACACTTTGTATGTTTGCGCTACCATCTCGGATGTCCATCCCATCGGCTGAACATGAACCAGTGAGCGAAAAGATTTCAGGGGAGTGACTACTTACCTGTATACAGTCGTGCGCCTCTGCGTTCTTGGCCACGGTGTCGCAGACTTCCGGTGTTGGGCGAGCACTACGCAAATCAATCAAGAGGTGCTTAGTTGTACGCGATGCACGAACTGCATAGACATGCTGTCGACGCCAAGCGCAAGTCCGATGGACGTCTCCCCAGCTTGAATGGCGTGGCAATAGTGCGAATGGCCATGAGACCGGAAGAGCATAGCCGGTTTACAGTCGAAATGGGGACGTAGTTCGGAATGCCGGCTGCGAGAGCCGCCGCCCTGGAAACGTAGAGAGGGGATGGCGGATGGCATGTACCTTCTGGACTGAGGAGGGCTATGGATCGACCTCAATGTTGCTTACCAACACAAATATCGTCAATTTTGGACGGATCGAGTTTTGTCTTCTCAAGTGTCGCCTAGAACAGAGTAGGCAGAATATACGCGTTTGGTGTGCGGTGGGCTATTACCTTGAACAAGGCGAGCAGCAACTCATCGACCGCGGTGTCCTTCAGCTGGCCTTTCTTAGCGCGACCGATGGCGGTACGTTTGGCGAAAGTGAGTACAACATCCTCAGGGTTCTTCTGCAGAATAGCTGAGAGCCCTCGAGGAACGGTGCTGGCTGAGCGCACGAACGGAGTGCGAGACGCGATGACACGGGCAGACAACATATCGTGTGTGGGACGAAGCCGTGTTCCCCGCTTCAGTATAAATGCGGGTCCGGAGATCGGTTCATCCGCTCACGTGCTCGCACATCTGAGCCTCGGGAAAATTAGAAAAATCAAGAGTGCTATTGTACACGGCGCGACAGGTATTCTACGCGCATTTTTCATGGTGGATTGGTCTCTCGTTTCGATTGTTTCCACATCCTGTTCAGGAACGAATAACATTGGCTACAGAGGTGGTGAGCCAGCTTGGGCGCGCCGCAGCCAGGGCAGTTGACGATGTCTGTGTGCCGTTTGGATGAGAACGAGGCAGATGTTGGAACCACGCACTGTTCTTGTCCTTCAACCCCTTGTTCGCCTCCCTCATGGATTTCCGCGAGTGCGAGACCTTTTTCTTCGGCACTGCCAGGACGAATGGCGGCAGGAGTTCAAGTAGGGATTGTAGGGAGGAATGGCCCATGTGCGGGATGCTGCGAGGAAAGGAATGGCAGCGAAAAAGGTGTGGATAGTAATGGCCGTCGCAGCAGCGGGAGTGTTGCCATCGTAGAGAGGAAGTTTGAAATCAAAACATCAAACTCCGATCTCGACACCATGTTCCGCCTCTCCCGCCCACTCTTCCAGGCGCTGAGGTCAACGACGGGGCTCACCGGCCTGGCGGTACATCCCGACCCGCTGCCCGCACTCATATCCACATACCAGGACACCCTCACCCAACTCGCACACATCCCCGCGACGTCTGTATATAGACAAGCAACCGAGGCCCTCGTGCAGAAGAAACTAGACATTGTAAAGGCTGCGAACGCGACATTGCCGCCGCTGAGAAGGCTTTAGACGAGGGCGTGATAGAGGAATCATTGCTGATTGCGGTGGACGAGCTCAAGCTCGCCGCTCAAATGGTGGATTGGAAAGCGTGCGTCGCGTTCCGTTTGCTTCTAACGTCTTTTTGACTTGGTTTGATCAGCTGGGAACCACTCGCCGAAAAACCTGCACCCGGCCAATGGAATATGTATCATAACCTGTAATTGGCACGTTTGGGCTCGGAAATCCACGAATGCGTACAGACTCAAGTGATGACTTCCGGTGCTGAGGAAGGCGGACAGTGACCGCTGTGTTCGCTATTTACCTCATCTACGTGCGTGATACCCCGCACTTCGGGAGGGCCTGCTCCTCCGGCTCGCGGAGACCATATGTTCACTAGGGCGGTAGACGCGCCTACAAAGTTGCCTGAGAGGACTTCCGCAATTCGTTCCAACCAACGTGTCATGTATGCAAGTCTCGGAGCCACAAGTTATCCCTGTCCTCCAACGGTTGAAAAACATTCTGATTATTCGACGAATTCCGCTGTTGCATCCCGGATGCACTCTTGAGATCACGATTCACTGCTCCCTC